>VZTX01010188.1:168466-250878 GCA_013400915.1 Pardalotus punctatus
GCGCGGATTGGCGGGCGCCCGGCGGCCCCGCCCACCCAGCGCCGCGCCGGGGGACCGCGCTCCCCCCTCACACACACCTCCCGCCCCGGCGCGCGGCCTGGGAGGGGCAAAGCGGCTCCTCCGCCGCCGCCCGTGAGGGGTGGGAGCGTCCTCGGAGTGTCCCTGTGTGTCCCCCTGGGCGTCTGTCCCTGTGTGTCCGTGCGTATCCATGTCCCAAGCGCTGTGTGCTGCCATCACAAACCAGCGCGGGTCCAAAGCAGCCCAGAGATCCCTGCCTGGCTGAGGCTCTGGAAAGCAACCCCGGCCCCCCGAGCACGAAGCCACCGGGCCACGGCAGTAACACAGCGGAATTTGTATCAACCTGAGCCCGCGGGGCAAATGCAGCAGGACCCGTGCCAGTGGCAAAGAATCAGGACAGAGTTATGGAAGCAACAAGGCTGGAAGAGGCCTTTGGGATTATCAAGCCCAGCCGCCAACCCAGCACTTCCACTGCAACCCTCAAAGTGCTGATGAACTCAATGTCAGTATCATGATTGCTATTGACAGATGCCGTATCGGTGTGCAAAAGTCACTGTGCTCCACTTGCCTCACCATTTGTTACCAAACCGTGCAACGTGATGCCCCCGTGCTGTGGTGCCATGATGCCATGCCCTGCCGCCATATGCTACTGGTTTCACAACTAAATATTGCACAGATAGACATGCATCAGCTGAAAAAAAAAACAAAACAAAACAAAAGGTGTTTAAAAGTTAGGAAACACCTTATATAAGCTTGTGCAACCTGTACTATCCAGATTACTGTACAAATAAAGTATTATATGAGAATTGTTGTAAGCACTGTCTTGGCTTGTGCAAGGGCAGGTTGGTTTTTCAGAATGGTTTCTGCCTGGCCTGGGCCATGAGAATGGGAACTCTGCTCAGATCCTCCACAGCAGCTCACTGATTATGTTATACTTATTTTTAGATGTGTGTTTTCATTACTTATCTACTCCATACTAGTTACACCTGGTTCCTAGGTATTTCTTGACAGAGCACTTAGAATCACGTAACTGTAAACTCTTTTTCATAACTGTTTAGTGGACAGTTTTTCACAGACTATCCCTTGGCAAGTACCTGCTCACTGAAGCTGAGACATCATCAAATCATCAGCCATATAAGAAAACCCACTCAGGTGGGGCAAAGATTTAAGTCCAAATTCCCCACAGTCCTGCTGAAAGGTTTTACTGCTTTGTTGTACACTATTACACACCCAGGGTTCCTTTTTTGTTCTATTGAAATCCTCATATAGGGTACACAGCCCTACTGACTGTGGGATGAGGCTTTTCCATTTCAGATTCCCCAGAAAATCCATTGTTACACAGACACAGAACTGCAGTCAGTGTACATGTACTCTTAAGAAAATTCATTTTTTAAAAATCTCTAGTTGGTATATGCAAATTAAAGTTTCTCAGATTACTACAGCAGTTAAATTTAGGTGCATTTTTCAGAAGTCGCTTAGTAAAATGTGTCTGTGACACCAAATGGAAGTCACGGGGAAGACCCCAGCAATATTTCAGTGAAGGTACAACAGTGCAGTTTGTTCAGTTCCATTTTTGAAAACAGTAAAAAAATGGTGGGGGTTTAAACTTCATCTCTAATAAATACCATGTCCTCTGATCATTGTTGTAGTTCATTAATGATAAGTTATAATGCAGTGACAGTGGATTAACTGATGCACTCCGTATAAGTGGTTGTTAATAATAAAGCAATTGGTATCAGAACACAGCAGAGTATCACAAAATTATTTCAGATGCTGTCAGAACATAAAATAAAAAAAGTATCATGAGCACATTGCCATAGGTTTGTGTTGATCATCAGTGCATTACGCAGTTCTGTCCTGTGAGCTCTAAACTCCAATCTGCCTCAATGTGCTTTTATCTGCCTGGATCAGCCTCACACTGCACTAGGACAGAATGTCTTGACAAAGCAGGGTACCACAGTGATACAGCAGGGGTCCACAATGCTGTACAACTTCTTCAGGATGCCAAGAGCCCCAGAAATTGTGGGAATACTGTGAGAGATGATGATCAGATTTTTTTCCAGATTACTCCTTTAAAGTCACAATTAATTCATCCCTCCTAAATTGTTTCTCATCAGGAAAACATTATAGTTACATAGTATCATGATGCATTTGCATTTTAATGGAGGAACATATGGTTACTTCTCAAAGAACCTACCAAACAGGTTATTCAAGGTAGCATTGTGAATTTTTCATCACAGGAAAGAGAAGATATCAACACCAATGTGGCCTAGTCTGGCAACACTGAATAAATAATTTAAATTTAAAAAAAAAAAAAAAACCAACACAACCCTATTTGAAACTCTATTACCCAGCACAAAGATACAGCATGAAACAAGATTATAGAAATCTATAGGGAAATAACTGCAAGTGCTTGCAAGTGGAAATCTTGGTTTGCTACCCATGAGAGTGAGACAAACACCTAAAAGCTCCATATCATTTGTGGGGGGGGGGAAGAGATTTAGGTCATACCTTTGAATTGATCCACTTCTCTCAGCAATGCTAGCAAGTTACTTAATTCACAGGAACCTTCTAGAGCTTTCCAGATTGCTTCGTTAAATCTCTCCAATTTTAAGCATGGCCAACAATTGTAACATTTTTATGCCTTTTATTAACCAGTTCATAGGAATCTTTAGTTCTGCCCGGACTAGATTCCCTAGTCTCCCGGCTTTGGAGACTGAAAGAGGCGTCACTGGCATTAGTATGAGACGACGAGTGCCAGACCCAAACCCTCAAGTATCAGTAGAAGTTACAACCTTGCTACAGAATCACAGTGTTCATATAGAAACTTTGTTTCTTGTGCAGAACTTCATCACTGCATACCTATATATACATTGTTTCTGTATAGCTCAGAAACACAGCAGTTTTTATGCAAACCACTGTTGCGTTTCTTTGTTTCAGTCAGCTGCGGACACATGATGAAGTGTTTTGCAAAAACCAAGGCGGTATTTACCATGGTCTAGCTACTTGTGAAGGCTGTAGGAATGCTCACTTCAATTCCTTGCTAAATACAAACCATTTAATTAAAATATTATCAAGAAAAATGTCTCTTCCTGTGTTGCCAGAGGAAAGGCCACAGACAGTTTCTGTTCACTAGAATTAGACTCCTGTAATATTTCATTTGTGCTCACACTGATAGGGACTAACAGCCATATGGAAAAAAGTGTTTATAAAGGATGTATTTGTGATCAAATAAGCATTAACAGCATTAACAGCTCCTGTCCTCAAGCTACAGTGCATTCCAGGCACAGTAATACAAGCTGGAATTTGAAAACTTACTACTGTACAGGATGCAGTGTGAAAGAAACAGTTCTACAGAAGTTCAAAACCTGCCTCGGTATGAGCAGTAACTAACACAGTTAAAGCTTATTTGTTTTCTAATTTGAGGTACTATGGTTCAAAGATAAGGGTCTGACCAAAACTAGTTAAACCAGTTTAAGAAAAGTCCAGGAATTTATTTTGAGCTGTGATTAAAGCTAGTTAGTGTATTTAAAGATATCTTTGGATTCAAAACAGGGCAAACACCTCACGTGAGGACACTTGTGATTTTACTCCCCAAAGAGCTGATACAGTTTTTTGTCTTTTACTAATTAATTAAGTCATTAATTTATTTATTTAGTGATATGAATGGTTTTTAAATTTAATCCTGAATATACTGCATATTAGATATCAGTACACAAACAGGTTGGGTAACAAATATATTGTTTGCAATTGAATGCATTCTACTGCCTTTTATATGTTTTCTATCCTAATGTGCTAATTCTTTGGGTTTGGGGAGCAACTAATATTATAATGAATGTTTAGTAGATTACTGAAGCATAGAATGGAATGGACCTCTGGAGACTGTCTAGTCCACCTTCCCTGACCAAAGCAAGGCCACCTAGAGCAGGTTGATCAGGGCTGTGTCCAGCTGGGCTTTGAGCATACAAGGACAGAAACTATACACCCGTTCTGGGCAGCCTGTACCAGTGTTTGATCTCCTTCATGATACTAAAAAAAGGTTTTTCTTTTGTTTAAATGGAAATCCTGCGTTTCTCTCTGTAGCCTGTTACCCTATCCATGACACTATTGCGAAAAATCTGTCTCTGCTTTCCCCTGACCAGGTATTTATATGCACAGATGATGGCTCATGGTCAGTGTGCTGGACACCTGAATTGCCAGGGCCTTCCCCACAAAGCTGCTTTCCTCCTGCTTGGTCCCCAGTCTGTACTGGTGCATTGGGTTTTTCCTCCCCAGAGCAGGGCTTTGCATTTGCTTTGTTGAATTTTATAAGGTTCCTGTTTGCTGATTGTTATCTTTTCCTGCATGACTATGCACAAACACTATTTCTACTTTTGCGTCCTTGCCACGTCATTTAAAACCAACAGAAATACCTGCCATGAGATTTGAATATGAAACTTCATTTCATACTCCTTATTTTGAAAAAACTAATTTAAACACCTCTTAACTGTACTGGCCACTGTGCCAAGTCCTGTCACCTTAATAGTGATAGTTATGTTTGATATTCCCTCTCTTCATTGCCTTTTGGCATATCAATGCACTTAATTATAGTTTAATACAGTGAGTATATTGATAAATGTGTGGGTGATAGAAACAGTTGCTAGGAAAGGCTGATATTCCTGAGGAGTGCTGCAGGATGAAGTGATCCTTTAGGGGAAGGACGGAAGTTTAGTTATAACTTGATCATGTGAGGCTTGGCTCATCATTTCATTTAAAAATGGGGCTGTCTGGGTCATATGACAAGTATAAAACAGTTTATAAAGAACTAATTTTTGCACAGGATAGACTTCTGAAAAGAAACCACATATTGAAGATGTGAAAAATGTTGCTCAATTAGAAACAGCAGACTGGCTGAAAAAAATATAAGGTAGCTCTGTGAGGAACAGAGGATTAAAGGGAGCTGAATGGGCTCATGGTGCTCAGCTGTCCCAGGCACAGGATCATGGAAGTCTCTGTAAAATGACCATGTGTGATTTTTAACGCAGCTGTACTTTGCTTCTTCTAACCTTCTTTTAATTGTCCTTCAATTTTCAGTCTAAATGCATTTGCCAATATATACCTTTGTTTCTCTGCCAGCATTGCCTTTTTAGCCAACAAACCACTCCTGCAGTGATACATTTGTAGAGAGCAATCTTATCCCATTTCAGCTTTCATCTTACAGGGCTAGAAGAGCCATGATCTGCAAATTTTCTCTTGTGTAAAGAATCTCTTTCTTATCCATTCCAGGTGCCCATCTTTTCATGTTTTTCAGATTAAATTCATAACTTTATACAATGTTCCAGGTAAAGGTTCACTGAGATCTTACACAGCAAAAGTATTTTCGTACCTCTACTGAAAACAGATCTCTTGATGGCAACTTGGGCTTATGTTTGTTTTTCTCATAACTACCTCATGTCAGCAGCTCATAAAAAGTGTGATTTTGAAGAGTGTATTTTGGGTTCCTCTTCTGTCATGTCAAACTGAGATTCTAGCATATAATGGTGCTATTTGTTCCCAAGCACAAAACTACACATTTGTATAGAAATAAAATTTCGTCTCATTTCTAGTAGTCTAGGCTATAGGCTCTTTTAGTATTAATTCTGATTGATACTCGTTATTTATTTGTGTCAATGATGTTTCTTCTCTTTATCAGTGAGTTTTCATTACCGTGTATCCACACATCAACATTACTTGTAGCTATTTCCTTTTATGTCTGCTCATTTTATGCTTCACTTTGCTTCTTTATTCTGTTTATTAGTTTTCCATAACAAAATGCTGAAATCTTCTTCTTTCTTTTGCTTAGTAACTACTTAATACACCCCAAGTTTTCATACCTTTGAATTCATGGTCACGTCTCCCTTCTATTTCTGTTTTTGTTACCCTTTTCTTGCACAAGCTTCATAAATTGTCCTCAAGGGCTGATGACACACGATCACATCTGGCTCACAAAAACAAGTGGGATAATTTCTGTGTAACTATATATCTAAACTTTACAAGTTTGCTATTGCTCACAATGATTGCATCACAATTTTTCCTGTTGTTACATTAAACAGTTTAATACTGTCCTTTAATATAAGCACAACATCCTGCCTCAATGGCGTTTTCTCCAAAGCATTTCTCTTGAGCTTTCTTATTTTGTAGGTTCAAAGTTGTTAATGTATTTCTCATGTTTTCTCTGTTCAAAGGAAGCCATGTCATGTTTTCACCTGTGAAACAATCCCTTCCTCAGACATAATCACTGCTCCAAAACTTTGCACTTTGTTGGTGTTTATTGTACTTTTTATTGTTTGGATATTGTTACATTATATTCATTGCAACTTGGCATGACAGGCAGATCAGAAGCCTGAAGCAATCAGTGTTGAGGGTCCTCTTCATCAAAGGAAGATTCAGAAGTGAGAACAGGTCACAGTTCTGCTGTCTGGGGTCTCCATCCCAACAATGGCCATGCTCTCAAGAGTGGGTTGCAGTACTGGAAGAACTGGCACAGAATTATGTGTGCCTTTATCTGATGAGAGGGATGGGTGAAACCAAGTTCTGAAGATGATGATCCGGGTTGTAGAGATGTTACCTCCATGGCACTGCTGGCACAGTGACCTAAGAGACTGTGACTGCTGAGAAGTCTCCTGTGGATGCCTGTAGCAGGGCAATCCAGAATCTTAGAGACACCAGCAAATGAGGGGAAAGAGAGCAGACAACTGGGATCCCTTGTTTTTGTAGCCTGCATTGAATGAGAAGTGAGTCAAAAGAAACTCCTGCTTGTTCAGTTGACCCCAGGGACAGACTGGGTGAGGCCTCTGAGTGCAGACAAGGTATATTGTGACTTTTGGCCACCAGTTTGCCTGTGCAAGCTCTGCCTGCTGGGATAGCTCAGACAACCGTGTCGTTGTGATCAGGAATGTTACTTCTCTGCAGCCCTAATCGCTGTTGCTAACTGCCCCATGCTTTCCACCATGCTCGTGTTTCCAGTCATGTTCAGAAAGTATTACATTTATTTTGGTTTTACTCGGGTGATACAAGGAGCTGCTGAACATGGTTGTGGTGAGGAGAAAGTTAAAGACATATCCCTTGGAGAGTTTTCTGTGGTTTTCTATGGTTTTCTGTGTTCTCTGACCCTGGAAAGATAGTTCAACATGGCAAAAGCAAGTAGATAAACAGCTAAGAATGGAAAGTCTTTAAAAAGAGGGAGAAAAGCAATGGAAAGTAGGACAGAAAAGGATTTAAAATACAAGAATGTGTAGAATGGATGAGGAAGGGCTGAAGACTGGCCATCAACAGCAAATGGAGTTGTAAAAATGACACTGGACTCTTGAATCAATTTGTGATGTGCCTTTGACATGTCAGACTGTGGAGATGGAGAAGGTGTTTAGAAAAGCCACCAGGCATGGAAATGGAGAATCATGCAAATCTGCCTCTACTTTGAAGGTGAATCCTCGAATGGATGAAGAAAATACATGTCTTCTCTCATAACTGCACTGTCAACACTCATGTGATGTCATTATCTACTGAACAAAGTTTTGTTATTCTTCATGAAGGTTTCCAGGCTGCTACAATGCAAATAGCCCATAAGAAACAGCCTCAGATTCATGGCAAATTACAGCTTCAACCGGTGAACAAGAACAATATCCCTGCTGAAGATACCAGGTTGTAACACACATTAAAAGTATAGAAAAATGCAAATCCTACCTTAGGAAACAACATAATGATAAAGCGAGCATGCTGAAGTGATTTCTACTGCTCCTGTGAAGTGGTTACTATGCCAGCATCTCTGGACAGAGCCTGGAAACTGTCCCTAAATGATACTGCCATAGATAAAAAGGCATGAAGAAGAAAGGATCAATCTGGCATATGCTTACATTCTGGCTCTTAGGCACGGTCCCAGGAGTCATTCTGAGATTTTTTTTACTTTATTTACCTTATTTATTACCTAGAATCTCATGTGAGTCATTGAGTGATATTACCTGAAACATGGTTTGAAATTTAAATTGCAAAAAATAGTGGCACCAGTAGCTGAAAGACCACACTCAGAAACTGTGGAACTTTTTCTAGTGAACTTGTTTACTTAAGGAGACCTACAAGTCAGCAGGAGCAAAACAAGACTGTGAGGGCCCACAAACAAGATTAGTATTTGCAATTAACTCATCTGTGGCGTATTATTGTGTCTGCATTTTACTTTATGCCATTGGTTGTACAGAGCAGACACCACATATGGTTTAAGATGCTACTGCAGCTCCAGTATAATATTTGACATTGATTTAGAGCCATCAACCTTAGTGCCATTTGCAGTCTCCAGATAATTTATCGATGGCATGTGAGTAGCACTGGAAGACAGAAGTTGAATATCGAGGAGAACGACACCCTGCCTTTGTTCTTTACACTTGCTTCCTTAAGCACCTGCTATTGGCCACACTTAGGGTAGCATTGAGAAAAGAAAATATTGGCTCATTTTCCAGTCATATTGTCACTAATGTCTCTGAGCAATTTACAGAGGTTGAGCGATGTAATCTGTTTATGGTTGCAAGATGCCACTGATGCTGAGACACCCCTGTTAAGATTAATATCTCATAAAGCAATGAACTATATGAATTCTAACACTGAAAAATATTTTGTTCGGATAGGTTATGCTCAGCTGAGCCACTATTAGAGAGCTGCTTAAATGTACCTTAGCATTATTCTTATTAGAACAGAAAATAATATTCTTGGCCACACAGCAAATCTAAACTCTACTAAATGCAATGTTGTAACACTCACTGCCATGAAATTATCTTTTTAAGACACTTGAATTTACAGCCTGTGATTTAATTACAGCTGTAATATCACTACAATATTGCTGCAACCTCCAACAGGACTTGACAACTAAGGCAAAGTAATCAGGTCTTCAGAATCCCAAGAATACAGCCTTTTGGGGAAGAATTTAAAGACATATTGGATATTTGCCAAGTGTTTCTGGTCCCACCATTCAGTTCTAAGCAGACAGCAGGATGATCAGAAATCCCGACACTGTAACAAACACACAGTAGCTATGGCACTTCCCAGAAGGGTCAAATCTAATGTACTTTCACTGTAGATATGGTTTGCAAATGCACAACAAATCCAGCAAGCTCCATGTGTGTTGGAGTTAGAGAAAATGCCTGGTTTACTCATGAAGAGTATAATAAGTAGAGGCGTTCTACTGCAGCCTGAATGTGTCAGGCTCACTCTAAGCATTAGTTCAATGGATATATACCAGTATCCAAAGATGACCCACGTATCATCCTAAATGCAATAGTTCTTACTCCAGCAGAAGGACTCAGCAGTAACCAAGCTGTGATCTCATTTTGGAGCAGCCTAAATATCCAGTAATCTGGTGATTAAGGCACGGACATTGGTGTTGACAGACCTGATTTCAGTGCTCACTCTGGATGATGAGTGGCTTTAATGTTTATTCTTTCTCCCATTGTCCATGAGAGTGACTTTGACAGCAGGCTGCCATACACCCAGAGTGCCAATCTGGAATCTCTTATTTGCACTGTATTTGCTCTATATAATAAATTCTTTGGAGCAGTGATGTGGATGAGAGACAGACTGTGGGTTAGAAAACACATCTCTCTTTCTTACTAGGATTCCCCTAAGGGAGAAAACCAATCCCACTCTCCTAAGGAGAGAAGCACCTTTCTGCTGTTTGGGGTGTCAATTACATTTATCTCTGTTCTCTTGGCAGGACCAAGCAGTGGGATTAAACTTGAATGCATTGTTTAGAGAGCCAGAGTTTTCAATCAGGAGCTGAGGCAGTCAGACGCGTGAAAGTCAACACTTTTGTAAACCTTATTCAGATCGATTTGGTGAGCTCTGAGGCTCAACAGTAGCAGAAATCAAACTGGGCATTTCTTCTGTGAGACACTTTAATAGCTGTTCTTATTTGACAGTAGGCCAGGATCTCCAGTCTTTGGTCATGCTGGAATTTAATTTTTTTTTTCTTTATTCCTGCTCAACTCAAGACAGTTTTTTTCCAAAACTTTTATGGCATAAAATATTATTTTGTACTGTGAGGTTGTTCTGTCAAATCTTGGTTTCCCTGACATTATATCAGCTGCATTTGGCTTAACTATTCCCATTAGTTAAGCATCTTCTTATCTCTTGGTGTTTCGTGGAAATGAAAGCTGCAACACTTGGATGCACTAATTTTGCCTGAAGGGCAGCAGTCCATTTGGTAGATAGAATGAGAGCTAAATCAAGTCTCCATATTGTCTTTAAAAGGCTGAAAGTTTTCTTTGATTTCTACCACATCCCATTCCTATTTCCTCGTTCTCTTACCTTCTCTTTGTCTTACTAGACTGGGTGCTACAATCTCTTGGAATCTTTTAGAATCACAGAAAAATTTTAGATGGAAGGACCCTCTCTGGTCTGACCCCTCACTGAAAGTAGAGGCAATTCCAAGGCTTGACCAACTTCAAAAAATTTGTTTTCTCTGGCTGCAAACCCCACTCTTTCTGCTACTATAATTTACACTGGTCTCATCTATTGTTTCTATAAATGTTAATGCATGATAAAGGAGCTGTAGTTGTTTTGGAATTAACTAGACACTCTGTGTGCACAACGCCTGAGTGTTTCATTTTGTTCTTTGCTGTGGTGTGTAGGTGGTGAGTTCTGATGAGCTTCTGTGAGCAAAGTCTCATGTACAACCACACCACTGCGGGCTCTGTAATTTCTAAGCCCTATGCTACAATGCAGGTAATAGCATGCAGCACTAATTTGGAACTAAGTACATTACAGAGATATTGAAATTAACAGTCAACCCAACATTACAAAACAAGAAAGCTCAGAAAAACAGAAGAATCAGCTATGTCAGGATAGAGCAATACAGCTCTGGCTGTCAGTGGTGCCACCAGACAGAAATCATGGGAGTGGCAGTAAAGACACTTCAGGGCTTGTGATCGCTGGTTAAATTTCATGGAGTAGCATGAAATGCCTCTGTCTGTTACATCATTGGCAGGGGCAAGATAAGGATGCAGACAGTTCTCACAGCATAGCAGCAGAACCGACTTGGTGGCTTTTTTGCCAGGGTCACATGCTTGTCAGAGTTAGGAGACTATCAGCCAGCTGTTTGGAGAGCCACAGGCAGAGCAATGTCTACTTCTTCCCTTAGGAATGTCATTAAATGGAACTGTGCCTCCAGTCTGAGGCACAGGCAGCTCTGTGCTCCTCTTGCCCTCCCTCTTAGAGCCCTTTCCCCACTCTGTCCCTGTCCCCTGGGGGTGCATGCTCAGGGCCTGGCTGCACCCGCAGCAGGCAGTGCACAGAGACCCCTGGGCAGGCTCCAGCAGGGTGACAGACACGTGTGCCCAGAGCGAGCAGAGCAGAGACATTCAGCTCAAGCTATAATATGTTCTAGACCACCTGGCAAGCTGAAAAAGCCCTATCTCTCATCGCCCAGCTAATTAGTCTGAGTGCAGTGCCATGAGGGTGCCGCGATACCGACTCCAGTCCTGGGGTTAGCGCAGCTGCCTGGGCTATCTGATAGCGCTGCACTCCGCAGCAGACACACAGTTACCTTCTAAGGGACCCTGGCCTAATTATCTCTCCTCACAATTTTTAACTCAAAGGAGCATCTTTTGTCTGGAATTCTGAAAAAAACAATTTTGTCCATCTTTTAATTGTAAATACTGCAGCAGAAATGAGCAATGGTTGTACTCCCAAAAGCCTGTGCTCTGAACAGTCACATTTTCTCTTCAATATGACAGAATCTAGAAAAAAATCAGGTAACACAGTTCAATCATACTGGAGCTAAGAAACAGTGTTAGGCTTTCCCCACTAATCAAACTGCTGGACATACAGAGGGTTTGGCTTATTCTCAGTATTTCTGTCCAGGTGTAGATTGATGGTCTAGGAATGCCTTTGGGCTCACAAATATAGATGGGAGACTGCAGCACTTGTTAGCTTCTCTGTCTGTGGAACTCTGAGCTCCACCACCATGCACATCTTCAAGACTTCTGAAACAGTCCTCTTGGCTTTTCCCTCATGTGTCTTTTAATGTTTTCCTTCCTACATATAATAGTTTCCAAATATTTTTGTGAATTTTCAGTTGTCCAGAACAGTTATGAAAGCCTATTTCCAGTCTCATGTACCCAAGGTTGTACAAAATAAAGAGAAAACCTGTGTTTATTCTTCTTCCCTTGTTTAAGCACATGAGACAATCTTTTCAACACGATAGAACTTATTTATAACCCTGCTCCAAAACCAGCAATTCTTTGAGGTTCTGTTAGATGACTTCAGCTTCTTCAGGCTGAAAAATGTTTCTCTGCTGGTTGAGGTCTTTTTCATTTTGGCTTTCACCTATCATATGCAACATACAGTTTTACCCATCTTCTCTTTTGTGGAGCTCTTTAATCTCCTTTTGGGACAATTGGCAGTTGCTCTTTATCCCAGCTATCACAGTATTTCCTCATGAGTTCTCTGTCTTGCCGTTCAGGCAAAGGTGGTATTGCTTGTTGTTTTCATGTTATTTTTGGGCAGGCTAGTTTTGCTTATAATTTATATCTGGGGTCACAGTCTCTTTTTTCATCAAATGCATTTGGTTTTGAAGTTCTGCAAGGGTTTATCCTGTCACAGGGCATTCATCTTAGAAGGACTACTTTGCTGGGCCTAACTGTAATAACCATTTTGGTTTTTCCCTGATGCATTAGCAGCTTTTATACTGTAAGCTACTCTGTTCAGCACAGCCTTATCATACAGTACAGAGTCAGCCTCACTTCACAGAATTTACCAGATTTCCCAAATGACCAACCCTTGCAACTTCATTTACTCCAGTTTCCAGAATAATCTCACCACACCCATGAGCACCCTCTGTCCTTTCCTGAGCTGTTATCCTCAGTTTCTCTAGGATGTTATGTTATTTCAGAGCTGTGTCTTTCTGTCTGAATTTCATAGATTCTTACGTACTGAAGGCTGATTACTCCAGACATTCTCCTCTAGTCCTTCAAACACATATACCATACCCCAGAGCTTTCTTCAGAATACTGTACTCTTTATAAAGCCACTTCATTTGCAGGTCCTGAACCCTTTTTGATTGTGGTTTCCTCATGATGGGCAATACGGTGCTTTTGGGATTCAGGGTCTGTCTTTTTTATCCCCTCTTTCTACTGCCTAGGCAGTGGTGGAAGACTTGTGCTCAGATGCAATTTAAAGTTATATAATCCCAGCTGAATGCTGAAGAGTTCATCTTTCAAGTAATAAAACATTCATGTGCTCCCACCGACATTTTAAAACACATTAAAGAAGCATTTATACTGATTTTCCCATTTGTTAAAACTCATATTTAGAAAACTCACATCTGGATCATATTTCATCTGATGCTTTCTTCTAAAACTTTGACAGTGATGGCTCACCTGTGTGAAATGAAAGTGCTGTGTTTTGAAACTGATTGTGGTAATGACAATTTGATTTGATAATATAAGAGTATTTTTTGAATACTTCAGATGTTAAATAAAGCACTACTGCTTTGAAACAGAGAATCCTATTCTCTGAGTGTGACAGATCTCTCAGAAAGCTGTTACTTGGCACACTTTGGTAAATAGTCAAGAGATAATTTTGGGTGACAATAGTAATTTTGTTGATAGAAATATCTCACAAAACACGTAAGAAGATATAGCACTGCTGAGTGGAGTTCTCTAGAAAGAAAATATTTCTTTAGTAATTCTTCACAAAAACCAAAAAAAAGGCTCAATAAAATACCTGATCTAGTTTTCTTGTAAAATCCATGGGGGCTTTCACTAAGGAAAGTTAGAAAAATGTCATGGGTCAGTATGTATTTTCTTGCTTATGCTTGTGCAATGGAATCAGCACAGTCCACACTGAGAAGAGATTCTCAGTATGAAAACTCACAGCGATATTCTCAGTGTTACCAGGTACAAAATGAAGGTGTACAAATGTAACTTTGCCACAGAGTACCCTGGGGAGAACAATTGATACAGAAAGCTCTAAACAATAAGAGAGCCCACAAAGTTGCTGGAACTTGTTATTTTTTAGATATTTAAGTTGTTGTATGATGATGAGGAAGTTTTTGGTTCACAGAATGTTTCCTCTTTGACTAAAGTTGTTTAGATGTTTCTGCGAGAGAAGAAGTGACAACATTAGGGAGAATTCAGATTCCTGTTTTCCTAGCAGGCTTAAAATGTTAGAAAATAAGAGTAAGCTGACTACTTCTGCCAGGAAGAAAAAGATAAAGATCAAAACTGAGTCAAAAAGGATCCTATATGCCACATCCAAAACCATGTTCCAGAGTCTAAACTGAAGATAACAACAAGAGCCAACTGCATATTTGGAACTTCACCAAGATTTGCTCACAGTATGCTAGAACTCAAATCTTTGCTTTCTGGTATCTGGAAGCCCATCTCCTTATTAAGAGCTGCAGACTTAATTTCATAACTTTCAGGATGTTGGGATGTGACTTTTAGGTTCCCAAGACACATGAAGTGAGATCAGGCTCACAAAATGAACTGTTCTACTCCACAGAACCATTTCTGCTGTGCTGTGGCCCTGGCTGATACAAACTAAGCCACAGTCACAGATGTGTGTGTGCATTTGTGTATGTACAATCTCAATTGCCATCTCTGCTCATTAAATAGTGAATAGTGAATACTCATTAGCAGAGAAGTGAAAAAGCATGAAATTCCTTCTCAGAGTGTGCTGGTTTGCTTACACTGCAGGAATGGGCTGTACTCCTCAAGGCTGAGACAGGATCACAGGTTCAGGAGAGTGCACTTCATTCCCACAGCCAGCACATACCTGCTTGCAAGTATTTATCCTTTCTATAGAATATTTGGTTCCTTGGACTCAACAAGATGATGTTAATATTTCAGATTTACTGGTAGTGAAGCCGAGGTACAGAAAATTCCACAGCTTAAGGCTAAGCTGCCTGGGAAGAATAAGATTCAGGCTGCTAAACCCGCAGTTGTTCTTCTTTCTAAGCCAAACTGAGTCTGACTGTCCTACATACATATAAAAATGTTATAACATTAGGTTTATCTAAAAACTTCTGCAAATGCAGCCAGGAGTCCCAAAAAGCTGAAAACATGGAAATGTTGCAGCTGAAAGTCCTACAGCCTTGGACAGAAGATACAAGTAGAAGAAAGATACACGTATAGTATACTTATTCAAGAATTTTAGCAGTTTAACTTCAAGCACTCTTTTGTAGAGATAGAGGCACATCTGAGTTGGTTCTGCCCTGTGGGATCAAAACTGACCCTGTATGTCCTCTCACACATGACAAGTATTTTTGTTTGCTTCAGTTGGAAAGGTGACTCTTTTTGAAAATATTTACTGTCTCCCAGCAAACAGTGACACTGCCAGGCAGGTTTTTTCCAGAGAGCAGAAAAGTAGCTGGAATATCAGTTTTCTTTAATTCATTTTGCTCCATCCAACTTATTATTGAAAAGAAGTTTTATACTTAATAATCCATCCACATAAGGGAATACCATGTCATATTTATGATGAGCTACTCACAAGCAGAGCAAAGTGTATGTGTGGGATTGCTACTGATGAAAAACTCAATGTTAATGACAATATATACACTCTGTACTATGTACTGATCCTAGAAAATAGAATCCAATGAAATGTATGCGCAAATATATGTGTGAGTCATGCTAAACTAAGGTTACGCTTCTCAAGGAAATGATGAAGCTCATTCTTAGAAAGGAGGAAAGAAATGTCTTTCAATTCACAAAGCTGACTCAGAAAATGACTATGCATATCATAAAGCATGTTCATACAACTCTTAACATGGTTTGCAGGCCTCAACTCCTTCTTTAGCACTGGCTTCAAACCACCTCGTTAGCTTAACAGCAGTTAACTGCCAGAAGCTGCCCCTGGCAACATGAACCACAGTGCCTTGACCTAGAGAAAGGTGTACATTATGCACAATGCGATCCCTCAAGGCAAGGAGCTGGAGCAGCAACTCTAGCTGAGGTTTGCTCATTAATGCTTTCTGTCCATATGTGGCAGAGATGCACAGACCCCATGTTTGCTGTAATTTAAACCTCTGAGTCATTAATCCGCCTCGTCTGTCTAGGTTCTGTGTGTGAGCTTGGTGCTTGCTTCAGACCTGGGCTCTCTTTGCCACAGGGAAGGGGATTACAGCTCTGTACATGCCAGTTTGGATAGTGAGAGCTAGGGCAGCTGCACAGTCAGTCTTCTGTTATTTCCCTCTCACCTCTATTCCCTTTCTTTCTACTCTCTCCATCTGCCTGCTGTCTACATGTAAGTGGTATGTGCCATCTTAGTTCTTCATGTAGAGAAAGCTATTAAAGTACTTCTGAAAGATTAATACAATTACTATTATGGAGGATACTGCAATACATTGCATGCCAAAGACAATCCTGTTGAAAACTATCTAATCTGTACCACTCGTTCCTAATGAAGTTTTCTAAAAAAATATTTCTTAGTTAATTATATCTATAATTCTACAGATAAAACTGAGAGAGGTGGAAATATTTCAATAGACTTGTACATTCTATTTGATTTCTCCTTTTAAACAAAGAATTCAGGGTAATAACTGCTCCAACATCAAAGTCACTATTTAATATTAATATTGCAGCATGGATTTTCAAAATTCTGTGTGCACCAATTTCCTGACATGTTTGAATTCTGAAAGATGAAAAAGTTTTGGTATGTTGAGTTAAGGAGATGTCTATTATGTTTGTAAGAAACATACAGTTTTTATTGCACCATAACTCTGTCTGGGACTTTGCTGGGAAGGCTTTTACAATTTTACTATGTTTAGGTGATTCAGTATTTTGAATTATTGCAGGCAGAAAAATTAAAAGCAAAAGTTCAGAGCTTGAACTTGATCTTCATCTAACTCAGGATATCCTGTGATGATTCTATGATTCTCTGTAAAGTGATTGGTTTGAGAAAGTGGCTGATGGAGCAGATCCTAGAGAACAGAAGTTGAATTATTCCTAATGTCAGGTCATGCAGGAAAAAAATTCAATCCTAGAGCCATAGGGAACAAATATTCTGGAGCATTCTCTCTGGTTAGCTTTATTCACCAGCAGTGTCACATTAAGGTAAGAAGAGCAGCTCCTGAGCCTGTATTTCTGTCAGGAAACACTTCATTACAGTATTTTCTAGAATCCCTCACATTGCAATCTCCAAGTTTCAGCTTTCTTTTCTTTATCAACCAGGGTTAGCCCAGACTGGAGTCTCAGTTACTTTTGTTCAATACATTCGTTTGTAAAGGTAAAGGGCACACTAAATGCCAGCTTTGTATAATTTACAACTTTGATCTTGTGCTGTCTGAAAACAAATAGACTCTTTATGTGTGGGAACAATGACAGCTGCAAAGAATTCCGCATCCTGATCTTCATCACGAGTAATTGGGTGTTCCATTTTATCTAGAATTGGAACAGCTGGCATGAGCAGAGGCATAAACTCAAAGAAAGGAAGCAATGGAATAAAGAATGGTGTGTTGCAATAGGGCTTAGTCTAATGTGAGCCTAGAAGGAAAGGAACTTGGTGAACCCTGCATAATTTTCTCTACAGGGCAGTGAGGGCAGAAAAGAAGTTTAGGATGGATACTAAGTAACTACAAAAAGTAGGCAAAGCTACTCATACCCTAAGAGTCAGCTTAAATTTCAGGCTTATCAGCAAGGCAGTGCTGGCCTCCAAAATCTTCATTTGTTCCATTTTTAACCAAAATGCTCCTGTGTGTGTCACAGCTGCATGTAGAAGAGGAATTAGGAAGCAAATGATGGAATCAAGAGAGCCTCTTACTGATGAAGGACACCTGGGAAGGAATGTGCATGAGTAAGATGACTTTTTTGTTGAAAATAGAAAAAAATCCAAAAGAATTCACATGATTTATAAATAATGTAAAAACTTGCCTCCTGCTCAAAGACAATGGGCATTGTCAGAAATCTCTGAGACATGTGAATCATCTCTACTTTCTGGCATAATACTTGCACCATGGGAAGGAGAATGTTGAGTAGAAATATGCACGTACAGATCCACACAGACCACACAGGGAAAAGTGGAGTTTGTTCTTAGAATAAAGTGTTGAGCTTCATTGCTAAAGCCCTTTGCCTTTGTTTTTCCAGTTTGTAATGCTGGATGATCACCCGTTTGGAATGATTTTATTTAGCCATAAAGTTATTATGTAACAAGTGCTCATTACATGCTTTAGAATTGTCTAGAATTTCCACCTTTTTATTAAGTTTTGTATGGCTCTAGTGCTGATTTTCCTAGAATTAAAATCACTTCCTTAAGCCATCTGGGAGACATCAGTTATCTGAAACTGCCATATGGCACACTCATATGCATTCTAGCAAGTTTTTTTCCTTGCTCTTTTGAAAATGTTGACGATTTTGACTTTGAGAGAAATGTTTAGCTATTATTCATTAATTGTGAGAGTTGTAATAAAAAGCTAATGGAACTGTTCAATCTCAACGTGAGAGCACCATCTAGAGGCAAATAACATAAACTGTAGCAGGCTTGGTGCACCCACCATCACAACTGGCAAAACGGCTTTGAATTTGAAAATGCTTTGAGAAAATAATCTCAGACTTTTCTATATTTCACATGCAGTGAAACCATTTCTTTCCATTTTGATAATTTTTGAGGTTTTTCTTTATATAGTTAATATCGGATAGAGGATTATTGGAATTGGATTTCACATGGCTTGACAGCTCTCTTACATAGGCAAACCAGCTGTAATCCCACAGAAATTGTGGAGTACCTTACTTTAAACTGCAATTAATTAGAAATAAAGAAAAGCTCTCTGTGATCAGAACTTGGTATTTAGGGAAATTGGACGTATTTATGACTCCTTAGAGAATTTTGATTTTTCACTGCAAGACATCTTAGGAAATATGCACCTTGTGAAAAGAATCACAAGATTCTACAATACATGTGAGTGGAAAATTGTCTTTATATAGTCCTGGTTTGTGTGATAGGCAATGAGTCTGTGGTCTTCACCACTGTCAGAGCCATAAGATTTTGAAGTAATTTCAAATATGCATACCTGTCATAAAAAACAAATTAGACAGGGGCAATAATACTAACTATATGGTTTCTGAGTGCATCAGAAGGATGACTAGATTCCTAAATTACCATGGGCTGTGTAGTATCACACAGTATAACTACACCTCTGTTATGGAAAAATCACATTTGAATTCAGATCTGCATCCTAGACATAGAATGTTTTCTGACCTAGGGTATTTTCACAAAGATACTCTTCTTTAGGTGTGGAGGAAATGCATAAAGCTTAGATATCACTAAAAAAAAAAAAAAAAAAACAAAAAAAAAAAAACAAACCTGAAAAAATAATCATAAAATAATTGTTACTTAAAAATACATATTTTGCTTTAATACATACCAGTCTTTTAAGTAATTATGTTTTCTTTCTGAATTCTAGGGGCTTTCAGAGTTATGTTCAATATGCTTTTAAAAAACATTACGAAATTAACAAACACTCTCAAACAATTTTAATGTTGCCTGAGATTTGCAATTAGCCCATTACCTACACCTATCTAGCCCAGAGAAGGGGTCATTTCAGCTTGGTAGGTCCACCCACCCCAGCTATTTATGGTTAGCTCAAGCCATACAGGCACCAATAAGAATATCTGCAGAGAGCTTGTTTTTTGACTGCCAGGCTGTGGTGAAGCTCATGCCACAAGGCCTTCATCATGCTTCTTTTATTAGGTAATTTAGGATTATTTAATTAAGCCTTAATTGCTTTTGCAGCTCTGCCTTGTTGTGCAGATATGCCTTAGATAGACATTTTATGGCATTACAGTCTACTTCATAAATTTAGTGTATTCCCATTGATACCACAGCAATTCTCAGTGGTTATGAGGATTCCTCTAGATCAGAGGGAGGCATTATCGAGCCTCTTGTTTTGGTTCCCTGGTATGTCAGTTATCTCCTTTTCTGCCATCACAAAGTTTCCTAATGTAGATAAGGTTTTAATTTTATCATCAAAATACTTCTTACACTTTGTACTTCTAGTGCTTCCTTAGTGTTTGCTAAAGAGGATAAGATTTAAGTGGTCATGGATTTCTTTTTCTTTTAGGTTTTATGCCTAGAAATCATGTGACCTGCACATAACACCCGCAGAGGTTTGGATATGTAGCTAAATATGTGGCTCAATTGGATTTAGCTTCCTGTACTAAGAAAAAATGTCACCTGACAAAATGTCACAAAATGCACTTGTGCCCACTCCTTGTAATTCTAGAAGAGAACAAAATTAACTTTGAATGTTGAAGGATGGCAGTTGAAATTTCCCTGAAGGATAATTCCAGGCTTGAAGGATAATTCCAGGTCTAATAATACCAGAAGGTAACTGAAACCAAGGACTTCCAGTACCTGAAGGAAGCCTACAAGAAAGATGAGGAGAGAATATTTCAAGAGTATGTAGTGACAGAACGAGGGGGAATGTCTTCAAACTGAAAGGGAGTAGGTTTAGATTAGGTATTAGGAAGAAATTCCTTACTGCGCGGGTGGTGAGACACTAGAACAGGTTGCCCAGAGAAGTTGGGGTTGCCCCACCCCTGGAAATTTTCAAGACCAGGTTGGACAGGGCTCTGAGATACCTGGTCTAGTGGACAGTGTCCCTGCCCATGGCAGGGGGGATGGAACTGGATGATCTTTAAGGTCCCTTCCAATCCAGACATTCTATTATATTCTAAGGATTGAATTATACCCTTGAGGATATATGTGAATCTCCACAGGGAAATCAACATAAAAGACTGTTGTGGTTTAACCCCCAGCCAGCAGCCCAGCCCCATGGATCTGCTTGCTCACTCACACACCAGCAGGATCGGGAGGGAGAATCAGAAGGGTGAAAGCTACAGAACTCATGGGTTGAGATAAAGGCAGTTTAATGGGGAAAGCAAAAGCCATGCCCACGAGCAAAGCAAAACAAGGAACTAATTCCCTGCTTCCCATGGGCAGGCAGATGTCCAGCCTTCTCCAGGAGAGCAGGGCCCCATCCCAGGGTTACTTGGAAGAACAAACACCATCATCCCAAATGCTCCCCATTCCTCTTTCTTCCCCCATTTTCCATACTGACCATGATGTCCCATGGTCTGGAACATCCCTTTGGTCAGTTGGGGTCACCTGTCCTGGCTGTGTCTCCTCCCACCCTCCCAGGCACCCCCAGTCTCCCCTCCAGCGTGGCTGTACAAAAGCAGAGAAGGCCTTGGCTCTGTGTGAGCCCTGCTAGCAATAACAAAAACATCTCTGTGCTATCAACCCTGTGTTCAGCACAAATCCAAAACACAGCCCCAGACCAGCCACTGCAAAGAAAATTAACTCTGCCCTAGCTGAAACCAGCACAAAGATATGCAACTAAAATTTTATTCTTACTGGAAAACAAGAAACTGTCAGGGTATTTGGTTTCTGTATGCCTTGAGTTTTAGGGTGTGGGGTTTTATACTGGAGGAACTAAGAAGAAAGTGGGAAAATTACTTTAACATAGATCAGCAGTTCTCAATTCTTCTACAGCGGATCAAATTATATGGCTCAAGCCCTAAGAAAGGGGAGGAAAAATGTTTTCAAAAGCTTGTTAATTGTATGCTTTAAAACTATTAAATTCTCTATTTTCATGAAAACCACATGACAGTTCTGAATTAAGAACATCTTAACAGAGCCTGCTTTCAGATTGAATAGATCTTTGGAGGTAGCTGATTTCTGAGGCCAAGGCTTTATTACTGCATCAGAATACTGATGTAAGTGCTATTGTGTAAGATACCATGTGAATCACTAGCACTACATCTTCTTGCTACTTGCATCTGATTTCCCTCAAATTCTTACATTTTTTTCATATAGGCCCAATTTCTGTTGTTTTTCTTCTGTCTAAGAATCTGTCAGTCTTTTCTCTGCAGCTGATTAGAAATACTCATATGCTTAATTCATGCAGCTCAGTATCTGTGGCAGTGACACTTAGCTGGGAGAAGTCAACAGGAAGGTGGTAACATCTTAAAACATTCTTTCTAAATCTGTAGGAGTTCACCTGTCAACACTTCAATTGAAAACAGAAATTAGCTACATCACAGTCCAGATTAAGCCTTTGTGCAACCACAGTTCATTGACTTAATCAGGATTATTGCAGGGTTAACTTTGCCCTATTTCTCTTTGTTATCACAGTGACTATGGAAAGGTTCTGTCGTACCTGGACCACACAAAAAGCAGCGTGGGCAGCAGGTTGAGAGAGGTCACCCTGCTCTGCTGATTCCCCCACCTGCAGTGCTGGATCCAGCCCTGGGGTCTCCAGCACAGGAAGGACATGGAGCGGTTGGAGCAAGTCCAGAGCAGGCCACCAAGATGATCAGAGGGATGGAGAATCTCACCTACGAGGAAAGGCTGAGAGAGTTGTAATTGCTCAGTCTGGAGAAGAGAAGGCTTTGGGATAACCAAATTTCAGCCTTCCAGTACCTGAAGGGAGCCTACAAGGAAGATGGAGAGACTGTTTACAGGACACAGGGGAATGGCTTCAAACTGAAAGAGACTGGGTTTAGATGGGATATTAGGAAGAAATTCTTTACTCTGAGAGTGGTGAAACAGCTAAACAGGCTGCCCAGAGAAGCTGTGGTTGCCTCATCCCTGAAAATGTTCGAGGCCAGGTTGGATGGAGCTTAGAGCAACCTGGTCAGGTGGAAGGTGTCCCTGCCAGTGACTGGGGCTTGGATTAGAAACCTTTAAAAGTCCCTTCCAACCCAATCCATACTATGATTCTATACTTCTATATTCTTTATTATTTGCATAGCAAATTGCTCAGATATTTTTTTCTTAGGAATAGGCTTTTCAGCTATGTTTTCTTATCACACACATGAGAGATTTGTCTCTCAGTGACATGAATAAGGGATCCCATTTCTGGTTTCAGTAGCACAGACAAACCCACTCACTGTGCACGTGCTGGTCCCCATGCCCAGGAGAGGGCAGCAGTAATAGAAAAATATCTTGCTAATACATTCAAGAATTGAAGAATATCACTGTGAAGATGATAAGCAATTTCCCCCCAAGATTCCTGCCATTCTTTCTCATTTCCCCAGCAAGAAAACCCCTATTCTTTCTGGTAGTACATGGGACTCAGGTATCTTTTATTGTGGCTGTCTTCAAAAGAAACAACCATAGAAAAGAAGGTCCCCAGGCCAAACAGCAGTCAAATCCTAAGTTCCAGACCTTATCCTTGGAAGAGTTAGAGGAAGTCTCCTAGAAACCCATGCCTCCCTAAAATTTCACCAGCTCTGCAGGTACACAATTTACAGGCCTTTTTTAAAATTTAAATTTACATGGTTTTGAACAAAATACAAGTCTGTGGATGACATCAATACACTCACACCAGATACCAGGATTTAATAAAAAGCTGCCTTTGCTGAGACTGAGCTTCCTGCTGTGCCTCCCTGCCCCTACAGCATTCAAAGAACTGTCTTTACTAGGGAATGCCTGGTTGCTTCTCAAAACAGAAAGCTGGGAGCTAGGGAATTTGATCTGTAGACCAGATTCCCCTTCTGAGATCACTGGCACAGAGAACATTTTCCAGCAAGAATGTTAGGACTGTGGGAGCAGTGCTCTCAGAGGAGCCTTACATGAGATTCTATGCTTTTGAAACTGTACCAATAAAAAAAAGAAACATCTTGGTAGTCTGGTTTCAAAAACAACTTAGGAAAATTTGGTCCATCTAATTTACACTGACAGAAGCCACTGCCACTGAACGCTTCTTGCAAGTGTTGTCACAGATGTTTTGGGTCAGCAAACTTAATTATTCAACATATCATGCACTGTGTGCATACGCTGAGCAAACAGAGAAGCATTATAAAGTGCTGCTTCTCCTCGTTGTATGTGTGATTTGGTGTGAAAAATTCAAATGACACTTCCTCCCGCATAACATTTTGTACTTTTGCTTTGTTTTTCTGGTTCTGAGACAGATATCTGGAGAAATCAATTAGATGTACAGATGTAATGATAAGACAAGGCAGGGAAAATGCATGCTAGGCAAAAAATGACCTTTGCGATACCTCCATCTCAGCAGATCCACCCTTGATTGCAAATATTCATGACTAATGACATAATTTTAATTATAATGGAGCACTTGTTGTTCATATGCTGCAAATGCATCAGATTTTCAAAAGCTTTTGTATTCAAATGTTTTGCCAGTGCTTGCTGAAATTCCTTCAGCTGCAACAATTTTCTATGAAACTTGCCAAAGCCAATTTGCAGCCAAAAAAACATATGATAAAAATTCTAAATGAGGTAAAACACATTGATGAAAAAACTATTTAAATGCACAAGTGTTCTTTACTTTCACATAAATAATTTTTCAGTGTCTGGATTCCTTTTCTGATGAAAATAGAAAGTGTGGGGACAAAATCATCATGGGAAACTTGTGCTCCAGTAGATGATAGCTCTTCACATGTGATATTCTTAAGAATACAGAAATTTCTAAATCAGGTCATACTCAAGATCCATCTTCTCTATCTACTACTTTTTAGCATGTTCAAATAATTCTGAGAGATAAGTGAGGCAGGAACTTCTTTGTTTATGTTGGTTTTCTTGCAGTGGTTTCCATTTTAATTACTAAGGCAACCAATCTACCTAAATAGATCTTAGTGTTGTATAATACAGCAGATCACCCCAAGAGTCTTTTTCAAAGAGTGATAAAGCTGTTCACTGTCCCCTGGAACAGAGGCTATTTCTATTCAATGTTTTGCTTAGTGTAAACAAAACTAAGTACTGTAGATCCTCTACCTACCTTGCATAACTTGTTTGTTTCTCTAGTTACTTTATCACTTGGCTTATAATTAAGTGACATTTGAAATGCATAGTTCAGTTTCCTTTGTACAGCTAAAACTTTATTATTTTCAATCAACATCTCTCTCTGTATCTTTAAACATGATATTTGCATATTTTTGTCCTTGTTTTTTATTTTTATAGGAAGCTGCTATGTAACTACCTCAGCCTAGAATCCTTAAAAAAAAACCCCATTACTACAGAGACATGGTGGGAACTGATCTGAGTTCTCTGCATGTCTTGCACATGTTTTTTCCCATTGCTTCAAGAAGGATGAGCCCAGAAACTACAGGTCAATCAGCCTCAAGGTTGTTCCTGTACAATCACAGCTTGGGCTGGACTATTAAAGAGTATTAACCTTGCAATATTAATGGCTGGGGACTGACTGACAAGAGAGAGCACTGCTACTTGAAACAGATGAGATTCTGACTAAGGAGAAAAAGATGTTTCCCCTCCGAGGTAATTAAACAGGTTGCCCAGAGAGCTTCCAGGAATTTTGTCTTTGCAGATTTTCAAGACCCAACTGGATAAAGCATCCTGGTCTGAATAAACTGTTGGCCCTGCTTTGAGCAGGCAGTTGTTCTACAGGACATCAGAGTATCTAAGTATTTCTGTGAAACATGAAATAGTTGAAAGCCTCTTGTTTTAAAGATGTTACATGGACTGTGGTCTCTTCTGAACAGAGAAATTTGAAATGCCCTTTATATTTTTTCATGATCTGTACTCAAAAAAACCAAAAATGTTATATATTTCTTTGGAAATGCAAAATATTGATGTGATATCATCACCTGTTAGTCTAATGCTATTTACAATGCAGGCACAGAAGCTGAGCTAACACCTGTGTTTCACCATCACTGAAGGACTAGGATGCAAGTAAATGCCTGTGACAAAGTATTTATCATACTTGTGCAGTGAGAAAATACAGAGAGGTGTTTTATTACATGGAGGTGGGATTGGCACCAGAAATAACAGCTGTCAGTGTGAGGCTCTCCAGAAATCCAAAAAATGACAATCATTCCAATCAGTGTTCATAGTTTTGTAAAGAGTTTTACACCATGCTTCAAAAGAACAGAGTTATAAATTAAGCAGAATAATATATATTCATATTTCTTCATAAATATGGTATGTAGTGTGCCACAAGGCTGATTATAAATTAGGAATAAAAGTCCCAGAAAGAACCTCAACAGACATGGATAAAATAGTGGAAAGTGATGGAAAGAAAATAAGTGTGTCCAGAGAGCACAAAACATGGATACACATAAAGTGAAAATCCACTAACACCCAAGAAGCTTAAAAATCCAGTCTGCAGATTTTGTATAATTCCTCAGTGAAGATCAATACAAGGGAAGACAAGATGAGGTGCAACCCAAGTAGGGTGGGAAATCTGTGCCTCTTGCAGGTGTCAAATCACTTGTGCTAAAAGCTTGTGAACATTACATAATAGAGCAGCAATAGACTGGTAGCCCCACGGCCTGCCCTGCATCCGGAATGCAGGAGATCTCACAGCAAACCAGTTCAGCTTTTGGTCTCCACAACCACGATGTCATGGAACGGTATCTCCACTCACAGGCAGTGAGAGAGGGACCCTTGGGCAATATTTCCTATTATTCCAGGTAGATTTCAGCTTTGACATTTGTGGACATAGTTTTTCCTGGTTTTGTTTGATGGGAATTACCACAAGCAAGAGACCTGTTCTGGCATTAGTGATAACACAGCTGTAGGGCACCCTTTCCAGGAGCATACTGTTCTCTAAGCATATCCTCAGTGTGATGAGGCAATATTTAAGCATGCCTACAGATCTGAGAAGGCCAATGCAGTGTCCTCTCTTTACATTTTCGGGCTGCTGGGCCACTGTAGCAGTGACTGATTGCTCAGCTTGAGGAAGCAGTAACTGGACATGCATTTGCAAGCATTAAGGACTCCTGTGGTATTTGCAAGTACTCTTTGCAAGTACTTCCAACACACAGCTCCACTGTAGAAGGCCCTTAGAGTTTTAGAGAGTTAGAATTTGATCCAATAACAGCTTTCCCACTTAGCATACTCTAGGTCCAGATTTGTGTACAGTGGTTCCTTTAAGGACAGATTTCAAAGCTCCAGAATGAAATCTTTCTTTTAGTATATGACGCTTCTTAAGTACTGATGGTTTCCAAAGGAAGAAACACTTCTCTCTCTTCTCTTGCCACCGTAAGTTCTAGGACAGCCCCACCAATATGCACCATTCTGTTTGAATATTTGCTCCCCCTCGTATAATTTTAGCCACGGGCATCCAGCCTAGTGCATCAAAAATATGCCTTTTTGACCCTACCCAGTTTCACTTTAGAATCAGTGTTATAGTCTGATATTTCAGATCTGCTCCTCTTTTTAAATGCTCTTTCATAAATATCTGCAACCAAGGCCCAAATCCTCGGATGCTGAAAATTAGCACAGCTCCTGTGAGTTGGTATCAACCCAACAGCTGCTCCAGCAAGTGTTGAGTGTAAACCAGAGGGATGCACTAATTTTAAAGTGGTGTGCAAAGAACCCAATTTGCAGAGTGAATGAGGATGTTTAGAGAACAGAGTTATGTAATTCAGCTATTTTGGGGATTAGCCATCCCCAAAGTTCTGAAAAAGGTAACTGGGTTGGGCTATTTATAGAGTCTGTTCCTACAGTTACAGCACAGATGCCAGCACAGAACAACATTCAGCTCAAGACACCTTCTCTGTGGCCCTTGGTGAATTCATTCATCACAAATGTCTATAGATCTCTCAGATACAAAGACATTTAGGGGTCTAGGATGCAACTCCCACCTCAGCATCTGTTGGGACATTAGTGTGCCCTATTTCCTATCAGCTTCTGGCCATGCCTTTGCTTTTCAGGTCATTTGTATTACAGACATACACAGAGATTCCTGTCAGGTTTCCTGATGCATGAGAAAGGAGAGGGGGCACTGATCTTGGGAAAACAAATGCAGCAATTGCCTAAATTATTCTGCTTTGTAATTTCACAAGGCTGCTAGGGAAGATGGCTTAGGATCCTTCCTTCACGTATTTCTTTGTTTCTAAGATGTATTTGTAGGATCACTGTAAAAGTATGAAGCTCATTGTTACTGCTACAGGATGATAACTGTGCAGAATTCATGAAAAACTACAATCTATACTCAGAGCTCTCAATCTTGAAATCATGCAGAATTGTACAACCTACAGGAAGAGAAGGGACAGTTTACAGAAGAATCATACAGGCTTGGACTGCTTCTTATGGATTCCATTTTTTATGTATAAATATTTATGTATATATAGTCATTGTTATCTTTTCTTTAATATTGAAAACCAGCCATTTGTTTTGGTAGTGGGCAGTAAGAAGAGGACAGAGGAGACAATAGGAGGAAAGTTAGGTGGCTAATGGTGAAAAGCCTGTTCCTAAGAGAGGGTTACCTGGAAAGAAAAATTTAAGGACTGTATTCTATAATTTTAATAAGGACTAGGAACCATGGAAAATGAAGTGATTGCTTGGGCAGAATTGGTTAATTCTTACCCTCACTAGTCTATCCCATGAGACAGGGAGATGACAATGTAGAAAAAAGAGTAACAGAAAATGAGGGCAGAAATACAGGGTGAGGTCCTTAATTACTCATCATTCTACATTTCCATTCATGTCAGTGCAAGATAAGCAAATTTTGATTTGTTCATATCCTAGTCCAAACTGCAGAGATTAAAATGACAATGAGCAGTGCATGCAAGTGGTGATCTAGGCCTTTTATAGAAAGCGTAGAAAAATAGGATGAAGAGCCTGAATGTCATATGGAAGGAGACACAACTTATGAATGGATTTCAGTGGAGGTTAAGCAAAGAAAAAACAGTTAAAAAAATTCTTCTAATTCAGATAGTCTGTATAGCATTCATATAAGGTGCTAGACTTCTTGGTGAACTATATTGTGAGAATTACTATTAGATTTTCATATTAGTACTAATATTTCAGGAGATTCTAGGAACAAAATTAGTTTTGAGAAAATTTCTGGTCAACATATAAAGATCAAATATATATATATAATGCAAGTAATATGCATGTATTTAAAATGAAGAAAATTATTAGTTCAAGAATTTGATTTTGAGAAATATTAATAGTCCAGCTAATAATGTAATTGAAAGTCTGTATTAAATAAAGCAGGGAAAATACAGAAAAAGTGTTATCCGTCTAGAAAATAATATAAATACATGTACAAATTAAATAAGAGAGTATCTTGAAGAAACTTAAGGTCAAAATATTTAACTGTGGAGTTAATCTTTGATAAGTATTTACCTAGAAGTTTTCATTTAAAGGGGCTTATTTCTGGGGCAAGGTCTTTAAAATATAACATAAAGCATTTTATTTGCTGTAATTCATAGCTCAAATAATGAAAAGCTTTGTATTAAATACAACATATTTTTTGTTCTTAGTATCACCATTATTAGAGGGTCTGCATCTTCTTCAATGTTTACATGGCACATAGCACAATATTTTGTTTCAAAACCCAAACAAAACAAGCATTTATGCCCGTCCTGTATGTTTATGAATTTTTCATCTGACTGTGGACTAAGATTTTTTCAGGATAGTCACTGGATTGCAGGAAAGGTCTGAAATGTCATCATTCTTTTGTGAATTGTACTCATCATTCCCATGAGATTTTATCAGGCTCCAGATTGCTTACTTGGATGCTATCTGCTCATCTGCAGTGGCTGCAAAATATATGGGAATATGAACTTGAAGTGTCTTTTCAGTAGAAAGGATAGAAAAATACGCGGCTACCTGCATGAAACCTGCAGTCCTTCCTTGTTTTATCCTGTATCATCCCGAGTCTTCATGGTTCTTTTATGCAGAGCTGGCACATTCATTCTTACAATGGTTTTGTTAGACCAAACCTGACACTTGCAGGTATCTGCTGCTCCTAATATTTAATTACTCAAACCTTTCTTAGTAGATGTCCTAAATGCTTCTAAAATTATGATTTTATAGAATGTGCATATATGCGCCTGTATGTGCAGATATTTACTGAAGAGAAGGTTCCTGAATCCTGAAGTCTTGAGTGAAGTGCTTCAGACTGAACAAGGAATGGATCTTAAACTCATCCCTGTTTCAAGATTAGATACATTTCCCTCTGGGATTGCTAGTGCTCTGAAAACTGGTTTCCCTGTGTGGCTTGTCAGGGATGCTGTGATGGTTTCAGGTATAACACAAAAGAACATGAGCCCTCATTCGAGCTCCGAGTGCCCTGCATAGCATTGAAAGGGAGCTCAGGCCTGCACAAAGCATACAGAGCCAGCAAGGTCCTATAAATATTCTGGCCCATATAAGACTATATATGTGTGTGAGTACACATATGCATAATCCAATTTGGTATTGATCCCAAAAATCCAATGATCCAACAGAAGTTTTGTGTATTGTACCAGCTTCCTATCTACTGGAAGAGGTCATAGCATTGAATTCAGCAGAGCATTGACAGCATGGTGTTTCAGTGTCGTGAGGACTAATATTCATTAATTATTGACTGTAAAATAATTTACCATAACTTTAAAATCCAAATCAAAACCTATTATTTCACTCACAATTCTGTAAATATTTAGATATTTAGTGTACAATTCACTAACAGAACTTTAAAAATGTGCCAATATGTACTTGTTGAAACTAACTATGGCTTTTATTATTGTTCAGGATGCACAACAGCATTTTTGTTACTGACCACTGAAATATGTCTCTGTAGAGACTCAGAGGTAGCTCATCTTCATGACTTCCCTTAACAGCCATCTTAGGATTCCTCCAGGCTGCTCTGGGCTGTTTCACGAAGCTTCAGATTCTTCTCATGAAAGAGAGATGAGGTAAGCAGCACCCTCCATCTGGTCTTCAAAACAGCCATGTAATGCTATGTGAAATTCCAGGCAGCCATCATATAGGGTGGCATGCAGAGAGCAAGCACTCATGCATTCCTGATCATAGCATCAAAGCCTGGCATGCCCATGATAGGTCAATAGAGAAATTCTATGAGAAACTGGACAGCTCTCTTAGATATCATGGCTGAGTTACACTGAGAGCAAAAGGAGGTGTCCATTCATTGTATATGTTCCATCTAATTATTTTACTCTAGAAATAATCTGGATCACAATTATCATGACAGTGTTCAGTCCATCTCCCCAGGTAAACTAGTAAACTTAAAGTCAGGTGACTGGGACTAGAATCTACCAGCCTCTGTTCTCTCTCTGATCTTTATCTCAGTGATGTTTGCATTTAATCCATCTTTGTCTAAATGTCCATAGCCTGGAAACAAACATCATCAATATACACTTCCCTCAGAAAGAAAACAGGGAAATTCAGGAATATTGTGGTTCTCAATGAAAGATTTTATGTAACTGAAGAAGAAATCTAATGGAGAGCAATTATTTCCAAATGCACAGTTACCAGTAGCTGTTGAGATGCCATTGTATGAAGCAGATTGGACACTAACCAGAACTGTGATAGGTGATCTTTTGAGAACTTCTTGTGCTGTTTTTTATCTAATTGGAAACTGTCATGGGGTTGAAGCTTCATTTGGCTGCATGAATCCAAAATCCACCTGAAGATACCCAACATTGCTTACATAAATTACGGAACATGCTGCTGTGGTATTTGAAAAGCCACAAATCTTGTCAATCAAATGAAGCTCTGAAGAGTTTACTGACTGCCACTTTGGCTGTTCATTGTGTCACAACAGAAACATTCCTTGGACACATTTAGAAAGTTGTCTCACCAATCATCCAGTGTGTCATCAATTACTTTGTTCCCTTGCTCAATGACCTACTAATATTCTTTAAACCATAGCAGTAGTTAGAAAGCATTTCATCTGGAACTACCCACTGGAACAAGCGGTGTGAAAAAAGTCTGCTTTTGGAAGTAGCACTACAATAATCTGTCTGCGGCATTGAAGCCTTAAATCTAGAGGATGAAGAATTCTGCAGGAATATTAATACACCAGATTACATCATTAACTTGTGGGAAATATGCTTTAGTCACTAAACAGTATAATTCTAGAAAGTTTTGTGTCATCTAACCATATTTCAGTAAGGTACCTCAGGATATGTCTAATTTCAAGATGCAGTATAATATTTTCCCCTGACAAAATTAATATTATATACAAAAATGTTTTAAAATAATTCAGAATTTTTGCAATATAATCATTGTTCACCTACCTGGCTGTAAAATCTATCTAATTGCTTTCCCCTTGTTTTCAATCCTGGAGTCTGATTACATCCAATGGCACAAATTCAATGTCAGTGACACACCACCTGCAAACAAAGCAACACAGATTTTTTCATGCCCGGTTGGTTCAGGTATCTGTACAATCTATAAGGGAAGGTCAGGGAAGGGTAAGTTTCTGGCTGAACAAGGAAAAGTCTTGTCAGAGGAAAAGGCTGTGGTCAGCTCTTCCCTCCCACACTGTGGTTCCAGGCCCTTCAGTTCTTCAGCCCTCATTTTCAGAAGTGCCATGCCCTTGCTTGATACCTATAATGCCTCCTGGCACAGGGAAGCCTTTCCTGTAATAAACCCTTGGGTTGATATTGTTATATTGTCTCATTTCCAGTATAGCATTCTGAGGGTTTAGATGAAGGCAGAAGAGAACACTCAACTCAAGCTTAGGTCTAGCCTGAGAAAGTTTGCTTATGTACATGAAGAAATAGTCACACATTTGAACTAAAATCTTCTAAACATTATTGAATTTCAGCTTGTCTCATAAAAAGTTGCCCACTCTCCCTTTGTCATTTTCCAAAGGAAAAGAAATGTCAGTATTGCTAATGAAACAACTACACCAAGAGTTTGCAATCAGCTTGTGAGTCAATAGCCTTTGTCCAGCAGGTGCCTCAGAGATTTAATGGTTTATGTTCCCCTGACTGCTCTGTTCTCTTGTACCCACTGATTCCTGCACTGGTTCATTCTTAGCCTGCTGCTTTCAGGATGTGGAAACTCTGAATCCACTGTGTTTTCCCTCTCCTTATTCCAAGAGGAGCAAAAATTGTCTTCTATAGGTCAGTTCTCATTTGTAGGCACAAAAAAGTTCCTAAGAAAATTTTTCATCCATACTTTCACTTTGTATTTATGTGCACAATCTTATACTACAAAGGATCATTAAATGCCTTTTAATTGAGAAGATAAATATTTAGTTTTTCTTCCTGTTGTTTATTTTTCACAGTAACATCTATAAATTTGGGTAGTCTTAAGCCTCTTACTGATCAGCAGTTCGGTAGCTGTTAGCCCTGGTTTCCTGGGATCAATTAAGTAGTGCCCAAAAGAGACATGGATTTTTAAAAGGATGCTTAAGACCGGGAAACATTTGAATCTGAATGTGAATCATCATCTGACTGAAACATTAAAAGAGCTCAATACTGTTATCAGCTCCTCATTAAATGTTGGATACACTGTGTCCAAACAAAAGTGTACAAAATCACAGTATGTGGTAACAGAATTACATTCACTTGGTTCATTATCTGTCTTTCCCACATTTGATATGCCAAGTTTAGCAAATATGGTCAACATTAGATTCGTTATTAGCAGCTGTATTTTCAAATAATGTAACTGCTGGATATCAGGGAGAATAAGCCAAATCAAGTAAGTTATTTTATCTGCATATAAAACGATGCCAATTTTGAGCTGTAATGTAAAATTTCTTTAATTACCATTGCAGGCTCTATTTGTTTACAAATAATGGGCACACATTTAATCTTTTTATTTTTGTATCTTCACTCTCCTGAAGCAAGGTTCATTTTTTAAGGTATCAAGTAAAGCCATCTTTGCTTGAAATTTTAGGTACAACCCATCACTAACTTTGAATAAAAATAACACTAGATTTTCTAACATTTGTCCTTTACTCCAGGCTTTGCTGTCACATACTAAAGGTTCCATTTGAATGCCAGGCCTCTGTAAAAAATTACCTTGAGACTTTTATTAAAGATTTTGCATGTTACAGCAAATTCTAAAAAAGGGAGCTTTTCATTATCAGCTATGTGGAGATTTTAAAATCCTCACCTGTTATGCCATTCCACTGTACATTTTAAGTCACATTATACCTAGGAATATCCTTTAATAATAGTTTAGTCATGTTTTAGCCTTCAGGTTAATATCCTGGTGTTCATGTGAGATACAGATCTCCTAATAAAACACATTCCCATAAACCCCTGTATGCTGCATTTAGGGAGAAGGATATTGACAGCTGACAATATAATGCTGGAAGGTATCTTCACTCTGTTTTCCTGAACTTGTTCAAGTGAATTGTTCCATTTCTTCTCAATTTACTCACTTGTCTTTAGACTGAGGGAACCATGAGACCTCTAGAGCTTTTTTGAGTTTCTGGTTCTTCTCTTCCTTTCCTCATGTAATTTTATAACTTTTTATAAAACACAACAGGAATACAACATAAACAAAAAGCATTCATGCTAAAAGCAATAACATCTTCTAAATTCCATGTTAAAATGTGCAGATGCAAACTGGGTTTTGGTTGTGGGTTTTTTGCTTGTTGGTTTGTTGTTTTTTCAGGTTTTTTTTTTCCTGGAGAAATACACTGGAAGTCAGAAGAAATATCTAATGTAAGAAAAATATCTTGCAGCAAAAAATTATCTTTCTTCATGCATATGGGAAAGTACTGCTGATTTACATGTTTCACTTCTTAGAAAGTATGCAGAATTCTATATTTCTTTCCCAAAATTTATAAAATACTAATTTATATCTCAGCTGCTTGAAATGCCTCCTTTCTACTTAGTACATTTGGGATATTCAGGGATATTCACAGGTATAGGTAGAACAGAGCAGTGAGGGTCTAACGCCATTTGAACAGCTTTTCAGTGGCACCAGCTTCTCATTAAAAACATGGTCCTCTATCATTCATGGGGCTTTTGCTCCTTTCCACTATATTCTTTCACAAAGAAACCTGGTATCTGACCAGAAGTGACTATTCTTCTTTCCCACAAGTATTAGAGATGTTATCTTTTCAATATTGTGTTTTAATTACGCATTTGTAGATTACTAACATTACAGTCTCATTTTAGTTTTACCTGCCTGCATTTAACAACACGAAGTTTTCTTTGCAAATCCTTCCAACAGCTTCAGAGCTCACGTTATATTGGACACAACTCTGAGCTTAAAAGTCAAACTTCTTCACAGCTTTCCAGGACTTTCTTTTTGTTGAGACCTCTTTACCCTGTAAATGAAATGTCAAATCAACGAAAGCATCCGAGGGTGGGTACATGAGGGTCAGGAGGGTGTGTGTGACAGTGACATCAACTGAGACAATAAAAGGGCTTCCAAGTTACTTAGAAGCTCTATTTTAAAGTTACATTTAAAGGGTCCACTAAACCAATTCAGTGGTCTTTAAATATACTTGACATCAAGACACAGTCATCTGCTGACATACCCAAGCCAGAAACCTCTTTAACATTCTGTCTGGTAAGTACACTCTACTTTTTTCCAAGTTCTCTGGAAGACTTATTAGAATATTTTATCATTGATTCTTCACCCATTGCTGCATTAATTTCTTTTCAGATTCTCTTTAAAAATAAGTGAATATTAGTAAGATCAAACTGTTCTGTTATCTGAACTAAATTTGTGAAATGAAAAATCTGAGAGAGTGAATGAGAAATATCTCAAAGTGAATTCAAGTCCTGAATTTATAATACTGGATTAGATGGACTGCTAGGACCTCATTGATACTGCCATGTAAGAGACCACATTATAAATGCTTCTTTGATCTAGAGTAAAGCTGCAAAAATTATTGCAAAAAATGTCATTGTAGAGTTTTATATCTCTGAAGTTTCAGTTACTATGTATCAAATTTCTTAAGTGGTAACAAAAAGATGCCTTTTCTGACTACCAATATTGAAAATCCAAGCTGGAAACTGATATTGGAACTCTATAATTTCTGCCTGTTGTAGCATCATCTGTAGTAAATATTTTCCAAATATATTACAAATATATATTACAATATATATGGCAGTTCTGATGATGATGTAAAAATCAGAAGGGAATTCATACAGGAAATGCAGGATTATCCCTGAAAAAATGAGGGGCTTAAATCTGATTTTTCTTCTGTAACTCAACAGGGAATGGCATAACTCAGTAGAGTTATGCTTCTGTGCAAAATTGTCAGGAAAAGTGCCAGCCTCTACATTCTAAATAACATGCAAAAGAAATAGAGAAAAGAACAAAACTCTTCATTTGAATAGCTATACACAAGTGTTTCACTGGACTTAAAGGCTACAAAGTCATAATGATGATGATGATGATGATGATGATGATGATGATGATGATGATAATAATAATAATAATATTGGAAGAACATGGCACTTTTCATCCAATTGTGCAAGAGACAGGTGCCTAGATGACGATGATGATGATGATGATGGTGATCCAAGGGCATTCAAGGCTGACCAAAATTTGTGGAGTTGCTCAGGAAGTAACAACTGCCCACAAAATTAGTATTGGAAGTAGATCCCCCATTTGTATTTCTTGCTCTAATCCATTTGAAAATAAATATTTTTAAAACACTCTTCTCTGAGGTTTTTCAACCTTTTCTCTTATTTAAATTTCTTTGGACTTAACAGAAACAACTTGAATCACAGACTTTACATGTATTCATTTCTACCTTTGTAGACAAAATGACTTCTATAAGAAACCTGGCCTGGGCTGCAATCATTTTATGTGCCATATGCTTTTTTACAACCTCTGATGGAAGACCAATGATGTAAGTACACATTGTCACAGACTGGATGGCTTTTGCTGCTCTTGAGAATGTGGTGATTTGTCTGTGATTGTGTGAGTCCTGTCTCTGCTTTTGAACCCTTTGGCCAAGCTGGCCAAGACCTGTCCTCTAGAAAGAGCTATAGAGATCTTAGACACTCTGAGTTCTCACATATCTTTTGAAAATAGGCAGCTGAGTAGAAGGAGAAAAATCATGTAAGTCTAGTCTTATTATTCAGATTGGGTAAGGTGCATCTCTTGGGGGTCTATACAGGTGAACATCTTTTGTACTGTGAGAATTTAGCTGGAACTCACACTTGGACACTAACGTCAACCAGCTGAGGCACAAATCCACAGGGAATCGTGCTTCCTTTGCTCTAGTGATCACAGAAAACTGCTGCTGAAAAAATGCCATCATTTTATTGATCACTTACCTAATATTATATAAGCCTTAAACTCTTCTACAACAGCTAAAATAAATGATAAATATGTAGTCAAACAACATTGCCACAAAATTGAACTACTTCCCCTTTTTCATGCCTTCTCACTGATATATCCATTACCAATAACAAATCACCATCCACCCTCCCTCTCTTCTCCAGATGTCCTTCAATCCCTTACAAATCAGACAGGCAAGTTCTACAGCTCTGTATTTTGATACCTCACAAAAGTTCCCAAACCTGGGTCTTTGAGCGAAGTTCTGGAATCCAAGAAGGGCCACCATTAACCTCTTTCTTCGCATTCCCTTGCTGCAGGAAAAGGTCCGTGAGTGAGATGCAATTAATGCATAACCTTGGAGAGCATCGACACGCCGTGGAGAGGCAGGACTGGCTGCAGATGAAGCTGCAGGATGTGCACAGTGCCCTGGAGGACGCTCGGACCCAGAGGCCCCGGAACAAGGATGACGTTGTCCTGGGACGGAGGCTGCTCCCGGAGCATTTGCGGGCAGCGATGCAGAAGAAATCTGTGGATCTGGACAAGGCTTACATGGATGTCCTCTTTAAAACAAAACCATAATGAGAAAAGCTAGAGCACTGTGTCTGTCCACATAAGCACATGTCTGTATAGCACTGATCAAGTAGGGCATTTCATTAGTATTTATTCAAGCTGCAGTAAGGATTAAAGGCTGTGTTCAAGGTTGTAGCCCCGCTGAGTGAGACATTTCACAACCAAATAACAGAATGTATTTACAGTCTAGCCAGGACCATTGCTGCTAATGTCTGGGTATCTTTTGGCTGATGTGTCTTACAAAATGCCAGCATAAAAAGAAGAAGAAACCCAAACCAGAAAGACACTTGAAAAATCATATAAGACCAGTTCTACAACTCTTACGTGGGCAGCATTTGTACGTAGTTCCTAGGCCTGCTTGTACTGTTAACCAGCAAGGACTAAAGGCAGGGGAGCCTGTCTCCAGAACAGGGCCTAGAGTTAAACTTTGTTTAAAATTTTTACTAATGGGAATATATAAATTTAAACCACATCTATTTTCAGAAGAAGGCCTAAAATCAGGTGAACATTAATTGCATAGCAAAAGCTGCATGATAATAATTTAGGATTAAAGAGTGCAAACATAAAAGAAATAGAAGAGGAAGATAAAGCTTAAGATTAAAGTACAAAGGAATAAAATTAAAGCAAATTCTTAAGAATTTTGCAAAACACAGAAATGAAGGGAAGATTTGATTACCTTCCCCTCCTCTAAGAGATGATAACCTATAATTAAGTGCAGAAACAGTGGGAGCAGGTATAGTAGCACATATGTAAGCATGGCCCTAACTATAGAACTGGGAAATGATTCTATACCAGGCTATTACAATTGAAACAAAAATCTTGTGATATATATTTTTTGTCCCTCATTTTCTCTATAAACTATCTGTCTCTGAATTTCTGTATGTTGTGTTGGGCCTCATGTGTAATTTTTTTGTGGGACCAGTGGCTCTCATAAATAAAATTACCCATTTTCATATGCAATTTATTGTAGAATTGGGATCTCAGTTTTCCAAACCCCCAAAATGAGAACAATTACCATGCAGAAATCAACCTGAGAGAGAAACCGTTAGCTGTAATACATTCAAACTCTAAGCAAGACTCAGAAAGAAGTGGACATAGACATGGCTAGGAAAAATCTATTATAATGATGATTTTAAAAAGCAGCAAATACAAAATTATTTTGCGTGCTGTATGCACATATGTGCTTAGGAGCCTCAGTCATTTCTGATGAATAAGAAGGTTTTCCCAGCAGGAATAGTGCCTCCAAATTTGCCATTGCCAGAGCTCAAACCCAGACAAATTGCTGCTCTAAGCCAAAGTGGCTGCATGGATGTTCCCATGTTGACTCTTATTTGTTTGTTTGATGTCTAGCACGCCTTGGGGAGCCTTATAAAACCCTCCTAACTCACTGCAAATATAAATGCAATCTGCTGAAGCCTAGAGATGTGATTGTAACTAGTGAACTGTAGTCCATCATCTTGGCCATCCTTTTAGCAATGCAAAGGCTCTGATGCTGGGAGCAGATGGCACAGGGGTTCCGTGCCACTTGTCTGGTTGTAGGATCGAGACCTTAAGGTGCACTTTTTATTTATTCTTTCATCAGACATCTGTGCTAACTTCAATAAATAAAATTGCATTTTTGTATCTATGTCTCACTTATGTACTACCAAATAAAGTGGACCAAAAGCTCTTGGACATTATTTTGAAGCATAACAACTGACTGACCTGTGACTGTTTGGATACAATTTAGCATTTAGGACAAGACTGTTACGCTGCTTTATTTTATGACAGAAATATAAGTACAAAAGTAATGATGAGAGAAATTTTTACTTTTCCTTTCATCCTTCCTGCACACAAAATCATGGTTAAACAAAAGGTATTTACCTAGCACAAACCTATTTATGTCCCCTTATGATAATGACACATGCAGAAAGTATATAATTTTCAAGTGCCAAAATCATAACCTGATTTTGACCTAAACGAAGAATTCTGTTCTCAAAACAATTTCCTGATCTTCAGCTATCCAGTAGAAGAAAGATGATTACACAAATATTTAAACTTTCTGTACACTTACAGTATGACTTTTCAGGACTAAAGACAGCACAGTGGAAGATTAATTAGTGCTAGGTAATGGCCATTAGAAATAAGATGTAATTTGAATAAAATCACTTACTAATCAATCTAGAAAATAGATTTGTTATGGCATTTCAGCTTAAATCTCTGATCAGTGTAGCAGCAGTTAGAGCAGCAAAAAGCTCAGAGTGGGGCAGATGATGTAATGGAAAATATTTTAATACAAAAAAATGCGAAGATTCATCTTCACCTGGACAAACGTGCAATTTTGGTCACTTCTCTATCACAGATTAAAGGGACCAGAAAGAGGATGGTGAGAAATTATACAGCCACTGAAACACTTACATATGATAATAAATCGCCATCATTATAAATTGTAACAGGAGTCAGAAAAGAAATAAAAGAGCCATGATAAAGGTAGGCCAAATGATTGCTCCAGATGGGGCCTCACTAGGGTCGAGCTGAGGGGAAGGATCACCTTGCTTTATAATATGACAAAAGGTTTTTTTGCCAGGACCTGTGTCCTTGAAGACCTATCCTGTGCAGATTCATACTGACGGTACACACCAGTTTTTTATATGATTCTCAGTGAAAAGAAAATTAATCGTTTCTCTCACTGGTGACTCATTGGAACAAAAAGCACCAATATCGATATCGATCCTCAGGGGAAGCCAAACAGTAGCGCATGAAAAGAGCACCAACAAGCTCATGAAAATTTAGCAAGAAGTCAAATACAAACATGACAAATCGTGAAATCTGTAGGTAAAACCTACTGGTGGCTATTTGACTGCCAGTGATTCGGCTTTCCAAGATGCTCCTGTTTGGTGTTGCTCAGTTCAGGGCTGAACATGTGGCTTCTGACTCCTCGCCTTGTTAGCACATTCTGACAGCTTTTGTGCGAGCTGCTTGCCCTTCATTGTTCTGCCGCTGGTTTTCTAGAACTGTGTGGTTTATCTCTCTGGCCATTGTTAAACGATGGAAAAGAGAATCTGTTTAACAGATTCATGGTTTGCTGTCCATTGTAGCAAAGCTGCCATCCTTTATGGGGCATTTTGGAACAGCAAAGGCAGAAGTCCTTTGTCTCTTGCCCCCTCTTTCCCCGTTACCCCAATGTGCAGAAGGAGTTCTAAAGTCCCTTCACTTGATATGGAACTCAAGCCCTGCTTGTATTTAATAATGATGGCATTAGAGACTATTTCAGAAAAAAGAAAAATGTTTTGTTTAGATCTGAATGTATCCGGGACTCGGTATTGGTTTATTCTCCCTCCTCTGCCCCATGAGGAGTGGGACCGGTTTAGCGCCACCTGTGACACTTCAGTACACTGAGGGTGCCTAAAGTGCGGGACAGGATAGTTCTGCTGGGCTATTTCGGAATGAAAGCCATGTCCACTGACTGTATTCCTGAACAGACTGCAGGTTACACAGACTCTATATAACCTAGAGGGCTGTACAAACATAGAGTTGTAATTTAAACCAGGGATCAGTTTTAGGATGAAGGTTGAGATATCAGAGACGTCAGCTCACCTAGATAAACTGGTGATATGGCAGCTGGCCTGCTATCATCCCTCAGGGGAGATCCCGGCTCCTTAAGGAGACCCCGGCTCCTCAGGGGAGAGCCCGTCTCCATGAGGGAAATCCCCGCTCCACAGAGCAGAGATCCCGGCTCCACAGAGGAGATTCCGGCACCTCGGAAGAGATCCCGGGTTCACAGGGGAGGTCCCCGTTCCACGAGGGACATCCCGGCTCCACAAGGGAGATCCCCACTCGTCAGGGATATCCCGGCTCCCCAGCCCCGCCGTTCCCCATGGCCGTCGGGCGGCGCTCGCTCTCCAGCACCGCCCCGGTCCCTCAGACCGGCCGCCCCCACCCTCGGCGGAGCGCTGTGCGAGGGATTTATCTTGCTCCTATGTGACTTGTTGTGATTTCGGCTTTGTTGAATTTTCAGTTCCTTGCGATTTTTTTCCGCCGTGTTTTTATTCACAGGCTGCACAGTTCCACCCGTGCCCGGCGCGGCCGCGGCCCCTCACGGAGCCCCCGGACTCTCCCTGGCAACGGCGTCCCGCGCTCGCCCCGCCCCGCCCCGCGAGTCTCGCGAGATCCGGGCGCTGCCGCCTCCTCCTCGGCCGCGCGGGGGCGGCTCTCGCGAGAGCTGGCGGGGCTGCCGGGCCTGGCGGAGCGGCGGCGGGAGGCGGCCGCGGCTGAGCCGGTGAGTGAGGGCGGCCGGGGCGGCTCACGGGCCTTCCGCACGCTCCAGCCCGGGCTCTCGGCGCTCCTGCTGGCAGGGCTGGCGCCGGTTCCCCTGCCCCAGAGCCCTGAGGATCGGAAGGGATCTCCGGAGATCCCCCAGCCCGACCCCCTCACGGCGGCAGGGTCACGCGGAGCAGGTGGCACCGGAGCGTGTCCAGGTGGGTTGGGAATGTCACCAGAGAGGGAGGCTCCGGGAGTTCCCCGTCTGCTGCCAGCGGCCGCGTGCTGCAGCTTTCTCACCCGCAGAGCCTCGCAGACAGATTTACTTGCTCCTGACGTGCTGCCCCGACGGCTCTGGGTCGGGAGGTGTCATGAGAAGACTGGACGTGACTTGGAATTCCCGGTTTTCATCTTGTATTGATAATTGGTAGCCCCTGAGATCGCTGTGAGGCCCGTACAGAGACAGTGGTGTTGCTCAGGACTGCCTGACAGCCGTCGTGTGATTCCTGAACACACTTATTTTACATAATTCCCCAGCAGTCGTTTACCCACTCAAACGATTTCGTGATGAGTGCTGTATCTTTATAATTTTTCTTCTATATAACCATATTTTATTTGCAGAAAATACCAGTTGTTTGTATGATGAATCTGTCATTGTGCAATTATGTGTTGCAGGTGTCTGTCATTAGTTTTTTTCTTTAAGTTCACTTTTGTCAGTAGCTATTGTGTCTGCATCTCTTTCCTCTTTATCTCTGGTCCCATCCAATGTGTCACTTTAGAAACCTTTTCTTTCAGAATTTGGATCCACCTCCATCATAGATCTCTTCCAGGTTTGTTCCTGTCACTTGTCTGGCTTCTTTGTCCAGAGGAGTGGCTGAGCATTGTATCTTTTTGTTCTTCATTGTTGGCTGCCTCTTACAAATTCAAATACATGCTTAAAATCTGGCTTCTCAGTAGCCTTTTGACTGTTGACCATGTTCTTCTTACTTTTGTTTGCCTATATTCTTCATGAATCACCTTCAGTGATTCATTTAAAGAGTACTTAGCTCTGTTGTTGCTTCAGCTTTATTGATCCTTTTCTGGGAACATGCTATCTTTCCCTCCTAGGTTTGCTATTGAATTAAGTGTCCCAGAGATGCAATTCAAATTATCAGCCTCACACTATTCACAGTTCATAACCTGATAGTTTGCACCTGTTATGTTTTATCTGAGCTAAAAAAATATGTCTCTGCATCATCTTGTGTCGGTTACCTGGAATTCCCGTAGCTTAAACACAAGTACAGTCAAAAGGGATTATTTTTTTTTCCTTTTTCTATCCATTGGTCTGTAGTTAAGGAAGACTGTTCCACTGTGTTTGGCAGGTCTGTCAGTGTGTCTTGGACTGGGTGTCTTGCAAAACATCACAGAGATTTTTTTCTCCTATTAAGACACAGGCTGCTAAAAGCGTTTGAGTGTTACCCCTTGATTTGTACCATTTCTGTCTCCAAAACTCATCATGCATCCTGCCTGTGCTTGTCGTTGCCCTCTGTGCAGATGGTGATGTTTGAGGCTGCTCTTGGAGGTGTTTTCAGCACGTTTGTGTTTGTGTGTTAATGTCAGGGATCCCGGGGGTTAAGAAAGACAACAAGCTAAAGCAGCTTTTATATCCCACATTAAATTCCTTCTTGAAGCCCACTTTTCTTTTTAGGCACAATGTGTTTGAAAATGGTGAACAGCTGATGTGTGGATGACATTGTGTGTTAAATTAGTAACAGATGTCATCACTGTTGAGTTTTCTGTCACTTTGTTATAAACGGTGTGTTTTTGCAGCTTGTGTGCTTCAGGCTGGGGCTGCTTTGTCCTGTGTTCATACACAAAAACCAGAGCCTCGTTCTGTGCCAGTTTCTTTCAGTGCAGCTTTCCTTTAGCAATGCTGCTTAAATCATGGCCTGGTGCTGTTGCTTATCAATGAAAGTATGTATCTCTGTAAAATAAGTATAAAAACAAAAGCTGATTTAGAATTCATTTCAGGTGTGAAAAACTGTGTGTGAACTTTCTTGCTCACTGAGATGTGTTGTCACTGCTGGGTACAGCCACGGGTACAGACCTTGCTTGCTACTTCAGGAAATGTGGTTGATGCTCTGGTGCTCTTCATCTCATCCCTGGTGCCAAGTGTGATGAAGCCTTGTGTCTGTCTGCTCTCTGTGTATTGAAGGGCCACAAGGGATGGGGCCATTAAGAGTGGCAAGGAGTTGGGTTCTGCTCCTTCTTCCTGCAGTAATAGTCACGATTCTGCTTCTGAAGGGTGAAGTTGCTCCATTCACTGTGCTTTCTACAGGTAGAGTTGGGCAGGTTTCATACAATGATCCCTAACACAGAGGAGGAGCTGGGAGTCATTTACCTCTTGCTTTTTTGGTTTCCAATGTCAAATAGCTGTTTTATCATCATGTTCCCTTTAGGAATTACAAAGTTACAGCTTGCAGGATAGTCACTGGATATCTGTTGTTTATGCTGCTATAGATAGGAATATCATCAGCTTCCTGTGACTGCTCAATTTTTTTTTCCTTTCCCACTTGCTCATTAAGAGGAGCTTCAATCCTGACCTGCTCTGTTAATGTTTAGACTGTATTGCAAAGGATGTCTCTTAGCTGTGCTTTAATCAGTGTCAGTTTGATAACATTTCAGTGATGATAATTTATAAAGCTACTTTATGTGGCTGAATTGTGACTGATGTCTGCGCTAGTTTGCAAGAAACTCACTTGACAGGTATGGATTTCCATGCTATATGGTGTTTGCATTATGAGCATGTGTCCTTTGAACTGTATTTCTTAATTAGGATGTAATGTCACCATGCTTGCATTCCCAGTAAATCTGACTTGGAAGTTGCTTTTTGTTGTTGCTGCTTTTGTGCTTTGATGACTAGAGGCAGTGAACAGCAGACTGGCACCCCTTACAGAAAGTCTAAATATTTAATCTGAGTCTTGGAGTTTCTTTGTCACAACCAATGCCAGGTTTTGTCCTGGCTGGCGATCTGTCTGTTGGAGCTTCCCGATTATCCTGGTTCACCTTTCCAGTATGTTTCTTTGAGGGAGCAGCTTAGAGCAGAGGAGCTTCTGAAACCTGTCCTACTTTTGGAAATGCTTCTGACTAAAGCTCAGAGCTGAGTAGATGCCTGAAGTAGTACATATTAGATATTTGAATGTTGCCCTCAGTACTGACAGCTGGAGCCATCAGTTCTATGTTCTACCTGATGAGCTGGTGCCAGAAGAAGACATCTTGGCCCTCTGCCTCAGAATTTCAGGGTATTTTAATCATCTTTTTTAGTAAGACTTCAGAGTTTTGCACATTACAAGTATTCTCAGCAAATACAGTGTGGCTGGCTGGCTAGAAATGCATTGATGTTGGTTTTGATTAGCTTTACTTCTTTCCTGAAAGGTTTCCAGAGAGCATTCTCCACCACCTGCTAACCTGCAGTACCTTGAAAAATGCGAGTCCTGCATCTCACAAAAGTGCATGTCCACTTCTGTCCAGCATCTGATGTTGTCTAAATCTTGCTTAATCTGCTCTGCAACTTTTGTGCATTCTATTTTGTCATGGCACAGAACTGAATATGCTTTAAGGATTATTTAAAATAATCTGTTCAACATCTTATCAGAAGTTGGTGTATGATACATCCTTTCATGAGCTCTTCAAGTAATGCTGTAAACACATTAATTAGTGTATTTTGCAATGTCTAGGGTGGCTCTGCCACATTGACTTTGGGCTTCTCAAACCCACTGGGTCAAACACACAATTCCCTTGTATTTCAGTAGCTTACAACTTTCATAAATTAGTAATGATTCTGGCTTCAAGTTGATGTTAGCAAATCTGAAGTGTTCTAGCTGTCTGTGCTGAAAGCTTTGAAAATTAAAGTCTGTTTCCTGATTTCCTATTATTCCTGATAATGATTAGCCAATTAGAATGTCAGCCACTTTGGCCAGTATGCAAGGGTTGTGTGATCTACTGAGGGTATTTAGATTTGATTCTTTATTTCATGTGCTCCCAGTGCCTTTTCACCTTCACCAACATTTCAGATGTGGTTCGTTCATTTCATGGAAGGTGCTGAATAGTATTTGGGGCCAGGTACTCTTGCAGGGATTTTTTGGCTTTGTTTTTTTCTTGCACACAAGGTCAGAATGTTCCTCAAAACATGTTTTGTTTCTTGCCTGCAGTGAATCCACGAAAAAAAAAAAAGAAAAAAGAATCACAGTTGAAACATGCTTCTTTACTGCAGAAAAAAGTGCGTTTGCAGAAGTATTTAAAAATTAATCAGGATGACTGGTTAGTTACTTCACAGAATTTATTCAGCATTTTCTAATTGAAAAAAAGAAACTATTTTCAACAGAGAAAAACAAAAGAGTTCCTTATTTATAGTCTTAAAGGGTTGTTAAAACTTAACATTGATAAGTACATTTGTTTATAATCTGCACAAAAGCTCTATCAGCAGTGGTCAAGGAGAAAAAATTGGCTGCATTACAGCAAATTGTTTTTTAAAGAAGTGTTAATTGTTGAGATCTTGTGGAGTGGAGGATGGAGGGAAGACTGTCTCTTGTTCATAGTGTGACATGATTTGAACTAAGTACAAAGTTTAACAAGATGTAGCTTTGGACACTTGGGATTGTTTCCCTTCTTTTCATAGCTGTGCTCTGGTTCCAAGTTGGGTGCCAGCCTGGCACTTCATCAGTGCTGCTGCTGGGGTTCCTCGTGTGCTGGAAGCTGGGAAAAAGGAATGCTGTTTTTCATGGGAAGCAGTTCCATTTGTTTATTTCTGTCCTCCTGTGTCATTTATTGTTTGTAATGGTTTAAGTGTGGAGCTGCATAGCAAAGCACATTGAGGAGCTGATCTTACTTTGAACAGGATTTTTCTTTGAAGTGTGTGTGGACCTGCACCCTCCTGTTGGATTTTCATTATATGATAGATGGGGAGAAGGGAGAAAGTGTGACACAATTTAATGAAGTGACTTTAAATTGGCCTTTCAGCTGCAGTTCTCATAAAATCAGCTGCTTTTGCACACATTTTCAGTACAAAAGCTAAATTCAAATATTGGTTTCTATGCAAAGAATCAGAACTGGGTGTTGGGTGCCTGTTTTTCCTAAGGTACCTGCTTTGATGTGTACCTGAGAGGATGAGATGTCTCTAAGCCTCGTGGATGGTTTTAAAGGGAAGGAGGGGAGGGTTTGTGGAAAGAAACAAAAGCTTGTAAAGAAACGTGTGGTGCTCCATGAGCCCTGGTTTGCTGCGGCGCTTTGGCAGAGCCTGGAATGGCAGCAGGGCCCAGGGGAGGCTGGAGCTGGGTGTGATGGCGCTGCGGGAGCTGTGGTGTCCGTGGGACATCGCTGCCCCTGGCTCTCTGTCCGCATGCTGTTGTTGCCCTGAGTAGCGAGGCTCTGGGTACCTTGCTGGAGACACCCAATGTAATGAACATAATTTGTTTCAACTCAGGATACAAAGTGTCTTTATTCTTGTATGGCTTGCGTACGTGGTGTTGTACCTCAGTTTGGAATCACTGCCGCTGGAGTAACTCCTGACTGGATTTATAAATCAGCCTTTCTTCCCCTTGTCTCCTTAATAATACTTTTTCTGTTCTGACATAGGTTGTAAGTTTCTTCTGATAAATGTGTGTAGATTCTATAATAACCTTCTCTGTGTAATATCCTCACATACTGACTGTGCTTTGCTAGCCTGAATTTCCAGGTAATACACAATGAAATGCTTCTTGGGACTTTTTTTCTTTTTTTTTTTTTTTTTTCTTTGCATGAGAAAGTTGAGTATTTCCTGTAATTTTAAATAAAATATCTTATCCTTTTCCTGACTCTATATGGGTACCTGTCTTCCAATCAAAGAGCATTTAATTATGGAAACTGTAACAGGAAAAAGACCCAACCCTGTGGTGGAGACTGTATACTTTGTATAAAACCTGTTTTCTTGGTTATAACTGAATATGAAGGCAAAACTTGGATGCAACCAACATTTTTAAGAAGCTTGTTCTCTACCATTCCCCTGTAATAAAAACTTTTGGGTCTAAATTTAGCTAGGAGGATCTAAATTTGCCAGGAGAGCTATTCCATTTTCCATGACTAAAAAGACAGTTTATTTGAGAAGTAACTTTGTTTTAAAGAGGTTTCAATTGCTTTGGGCCTCACTTCCAAATAGGATAAGTTTCATTGAATGTAATACAAGTATATTAAGGGTGGGGTGAGGTAGAGATACAATGTTTCTACAATATGTAGCTTAAAACTAAGGAAACATAATAGACTTTCCATTACCCGGAAGGTTTATCTATCTCTAATTCAGTTTTTTTCCAGATGCTGTGCAATCATCTGCTGCTCACTTGTGGCTGCTTTATCGTTTTTGTAACCAGGTCGTTCTGAATTATCCAATTCTATTGCCACAAGTGTCACTTAGAGGTATGATTTGAACACCACTTTTTTGAGATTGGCTGTCTTTGGTGACAGTCACAAGGTGGTTTGATCTAAGAGTGAATTTTAAAGGGAGTTGAACATAATATCAGATCCCACTTAAGAAAGGGTAGTTATTATATCTATTTTTATTAAGTTTTTGTGACTTTCCTGCAAAAGTCAGTGAAACTGGACCACATTGAGTGTTTCTAAGGACTGCTATTGATTCCATTTTGGACTCAGGGCTGAGACATAACTGTTAATTCTGTTTTCCTCTTGGTCAACCATTCAAATTGTGAAACTGTTGGTCTGTGTTCTACACTTGGGATCTTCCTTTGAATTAACCTTATACATTTGAAAGAAAATAATGATGTGTTTGCCTTGTGTTTTATAACCAGTGACTTCTGTTTGGACTCAGTGAAATTGTTGCAAAATTGAAGTTGCCTGCCAGCATTTATAGCACTATATTTCTTATAACAAAATACTCTTTTCAGTGGAGGTATCAACAAAATGTATAAAATATTATTGTCATGCAATTTCTGCTTCAGTGTATTCTATTTCTCTGTAATCTGCATTTAAAAAATCAAAACCTAACAACACTAAATTCTGCATGTCTGACTTTTTTCCTGTATGGCATTACTTAAAGGTAAACACTGCTCTCTTAATGTAGGTGTGAGTGCTGCATGTGTGCTTTTCAGAGCAGTAGTGTGAGGAAGCTGGCAGTGGAATGGCAGGACGGCCTCATCCTTATGACAGTAACTCCAGTGATCCAGAGAATTGGGATCGGAAATTGCATAATAGACCTCGTAAACTTTGTAAACATTCAAGGTAGGTGCTGTGTACCATCTATTGCATCTCAAAAACTACACTGAAAGTCCATCCTAAAAGCTACTGTATCTGGTTGTGGCAAGTCCTGTCATAAACTTTGTAATTCTTCTTGCAAGGAATGCTTCTTAATTATTTTAAAAGATGTTTTCTGACGTAATTTGTCAGCTTCCCTAATCTGTGCTTAGATTTGTTTTGCCATGGGTTGCATCTTAGTCCTTTTTTAAAAAAAAAAAGCCAACCCAGCAACTAAATGCCTTGTGTGCATATCAAGACACCGGCTGAGTGACTAGATTTTTGGGGGTGCTCACTAGGAGTTACAACCTTAAAATATGTGCAGCTTGTCCATGGTGAGAGCTAATAGTTGCTTGCATGCAAGTATAACTCTCTGTAGCACTTTCTTTGTAAAGCTGTGTGTCATATCTTGCTTTTGCCTGCATCCCTCACAGTAAGAATGTTTTTTTAAATGCTTCTTGATTTGATAAAATGAATAAAATTAATCAGTGTTTTTTCAGCGTACAGTGTTCAGAAATGAACTAAGCAAAGCAGTTAGTCACCTTGCAAATGTATGTGAAGAAGCATATTGCTGGAAAGATATTTAAGCATCCAAATAAGTGTGTATCTTTCAAGTACTTTGCCCTTTTAGAAGTGCTAAATATAACTGAAACATCTCTGTTAACAAGCTAAAATTTTTAGTTATTCAAGCTTTCCTACTGTCAAGATGATAGGAAAAGAGCTAAGGAGCATATTCAGTAACAGCAACTTATTTCACATTTGTGTTGTATAGACGCAGATAGACTGGACTCAAGTGTTGTCCAAAGTATTCTGCAGGCAATTAATACTGTGGGTTTTTTTCCTGTCATTAATTCTTGAATAATTGTGAGAAATGCAAGAGGGCAGGAAAAAAGAATGCACCAGTAATTAAAAGGCTCACATAATTAGAGGCCTGTGCTGTGGATAATGGAGTGGTTAACGCAGAACCAAAGAGGGTGGCTGGTGCTACTGGTCAGGGTAGGTTTGTGGGGTGTAGCTTTGTACAGCTGATGTTTTTATTGGGGTGGTGCTGTCTGGGGGGGCAGCTGATCCTGCTCCTTTTTTAGGATCCCAGTGTGGCACAGCTTCAGCAATGACCAGTGTTGATAGAACGGGGCATTGTGTGGGAGTGAGAGCTGGGCAGTGCCCTCCGATGATTCCCTTCTGGGCCCAGTCCCGGTGGTTCAACTCTGATCCTGTGCTGCTACCGTGACTGGGGATCTGGAATGAAACCTAAAACTGACCCTGGGACAGATGACCCATGATGGGGCTGTTAGGAACTGAAAAGGGCTCGTTAACAGCTGCAATCCCACTGGTTTGACATGTGCAAATACCCGGGTGCTCTCTGTGTGACCGAATTCAGGGTTTAACAGCCCGGAGCTGGGGACATGAGCCAGGTTTGTCACCTGCCTCAGCTCGTGCTCCATGGTCCCAGTGGCACCGAAAGGGGCACTGCCACAGAGGGGAGACAAGGGGAACACAAGTCTCCAGCAACACCACGCGCTCAAAAAGGCACTTGGGTGGGCAGTGGAGTTACTGGAAGTTTGGTGTCAGCAGTTCAGAATTTCCTCTCTTAAAATCTTCCCTGAAGATACAGAAGTTACTAAATATCTTCTGAGACAGGGAAAACCCAATGGTTAAACAATGGCATCTTGATCAGTCACAGAAATAGGTTTATGGTGATGAGCTGTAGTCAGCAGAGCAGTTTGTAATGAAGTGCAGTAGCTGGAAGCTGCAGCTGGGTAAATCCAGTCCAGAGGAACAGGACACATGTCTGACCATGTGTGGTCTGGGGTGGATTATCTATTTTGGGGAAATGTTTCAATAAAAAGCCGTGCAGCTTTCTGCAAAGATTATTTGATGCAGATAGGAGTTCATGGCCTGTGCCTTTCAGAAAGGCTGCTGTCGGTCATTTCATGCGATCTGCACATCAGAAGGTACAAAATCTGTGCCTCAAAAATAATTGCAGCTGTTGGACATATTTCTGGCAAAACACAATTTGTTTCCAATGCTGAACAGCAGTTTCATGGAAACTTTTAATGTGTATGCTAGGGATATAGTATTCAAGCTAACATCTGATAATTTTAATTTTTTTTCCCTAATAAATGATCTTAGAAATCTTTGAGAATGAGAATCTAAATAATAGTTTGACGTTGTAATAGAATAAGGGATAAATTAAGGATAAATATTTGTTACCTTATCCCTTTGAGATATTTGATTACTTTAGAAAATCCAATTATTGGAAAATGGTGTACTTTATTCAAAAGCCTGAACAAAATAATTGGATTTTGTGTGGCTGAATATAGACATATTACTATAGTTTCTGACTTGACACTTTTTCTCCAGACAAGTCAAAGTCTCTCTGAAAAATACAGTGTGAGGAGAAAAATGCATTTGGAAGCGTAAGTTGTAATAATATAACTAGAACTGTTTTGTTGAAAGGTTTCAATACTCTAGTCTTGTTTATCTTACTCAAAATACATCTAGTTATTATAAAGAAGAAAATACTTCTGATTTGGAAAACATAATAGGGAAATAAGAGCTTTGTAATAAATAATCTCAACAAGGGAGTAATGTAGGAGATAGATGCTTAACTTGTCACTTCTTGGTGCTTTGGAGTGTTTAATCCTTGAGCCTTAACATTCTTAAAATAGTTTAGATAATTTTCTTGACTCATAGAAAACATAATCTGGGGCTGTGAGCAGCCCTGTGTGTAGGGCTTGTGTGGCAGCAAGGAAGGCCACAGGTCTGTTTGGGGCCAAGGACATGAGGCAGAACTGTCCAAAGGGGAATGTATTGAATCCTTACATAGCCCAGCATTATATCCTGTTCCTTCTAGTCTGACTGTCCAATTTATGAAATCTGCCAAGTTGTGCTGTTGTTTTCTGTCCTCCTGCTTCTTGTTCTGAGATGGGCAATGTAATGGAAAACTCAGAAGGGAGAGATGCAGAAAATAAGGACTAAAAATATAATGCATATGATCCCTGGTATAAATCTGCAGAGCCTGTCAGGATGAATTTATATGGTGTTAAAGATGACTAAATAATCATACAGAGAGTCTTACTTCTCTAAGCTATTACAGAAAATTCTTAAAGATGCTTTTTATTTAAGTACCTGAATAAGATGGAAGAAAATGTTCAGGAACCATATGTTGACTTAACAGTGGTGAAAGTTCAAGTAAATGGTCTCTGAATCCATATTTTCATTATTAGGTCTTGCTGTTCTGTTTTTCTGTTCCATTTTTCATCAGTTATTAGCTTCCCACGTGTAATTTCTCTGTAGTTTTGGAGTTTTTATTGTTGTTGGATGACTTAAATTCTAATTCTCTTGTACTAAGTGCTTTTTCTAGAGCTGTGGTGAAAAACCTTTGGCTTAAATTTGCCTCTTGCTTGAGATTTGTCCTGGATTTGATTTTCTAAATCTGCTTCTGTTTCAGTCCCTTTTGACAGCTTCTTATTTGTTCATTCTGTTTAGATATTATTAGATCCAAAGTCTTGCCTGCACTACTGCATTTATGAACAAAATGTGACTCTGCCTTGATTCTGTTGCCATGACTCTTAAATCTTTGAAAATCTTCAATTGCTTTCTAAATCTCATCCATAGACAAGAAGTTATTGTGCAGATGCTAAACGCTGGGATTTTTTTCCTCTAATATTATTTTTGTGTGCTGGGAGGATGCATTCATGGGTTGTGAATGGAAGTGCCACTTGTCTCAGCATTTTGTAAAGTACGTGAACCATCCCCAGAAGAGTCCTTTTCTCCTCTCTGGAATGATATCAGAATGTATAATCTGTTTTCCACTGTGGGACAGGTTTTATTTCTCTTCCTATAAATTGGATTTCTGCAGTTGAATATTTTGCAGCATGGGGCAGGCCTGCACAAGGTATGACATGAAAATAATGAGGCCTGCTTCTGCCATGGGCTCAGGTCATACTGTGCATCAGCTGCTGTAAGTTCACTGCAAATATGCCCGCTCTTAATTGCAACCTGGGACTGGCAGATCAAAATCTCCTCATCCAGGCTTCATAGGCACTGGGATGTAAAGCCCTGAGAAGAAACCGAGATGGGCTGGGAAGAGCTGTTCTTGGAATTTAGAAAAATGGCTGCACTCAGTGACAGCATTCAAAAACATCAGTCTATCAACCTTTTTTAAGGTACCCAAGGTTTAGTGAGTGATCTTAAACAGTTGTGGGGAGTAGGGTTTTTGTTTCCTTCTTGACATACTTCATTTCTGAAATGACATCTTATTCACACTGCTGAGAAGGAAAACTTAGTGACTTCCAGGGCAAAAGCACACACTAAATCCTCCTGAACTTCTCCAGCACCCAAATTGCCTTTTCCAAATATTATCAGATATTATTTGTGGTGGACTTTGTCACATTTAATTAGGACACAAAGCATTTTAGAAGTGATTATGCTCAGAATTAGAAGTTTTTATGGACAACTCTTCGTTGTTTATACCTTTAACCTCTGCAAATAGAAACTGTAATGGCTACATACAGTTTTAGTGTTTGGACCCAATTCTTTTGAATTGGAACTTCTGAAGCTGGCTTTTAATAACTAGAGGTACTTTCCAGTTCTAAGGAGGATAATATTCTTTTGAGTTTCTAAAAGTTTGATTTTTACTTAACATCCCTGTTGAAAATGGAGCAGAAATTGATATATAAATAAAGGCAACCAACGTTCTTTTATGAAGGTCTTGTGTTTGGGTAGCTTGGCAGAAGTCATAAGGTGTGAATGTGTTCCCTCCTAAAGGTTAAGTCCTTGCTGCTTTAAGAAATCCCTTTGGCAACTGAACACTCATGAGATCTTTTCCTGAAATGGAACTGAATTACTAAGGAGTACATTACTCATGGTTGAGAGAACCCACTGAAGACCAGAATTATGTGAATATTAAAGAATTTTGAGGGTGGAAAGTGTTGACAGAGTTTCTGCTTCAAGCTGAAGGAAGATCCTGTAGCAGTCCCCAAATTAAGTAGTGAGAATTCTGTCTGAGGGCTTCCTTAGATGGAGCCCCAAGTTAAGTGTGGCTTTTGGGCTGTGTCTCTGTAAGATTTTGATGGGTGCATGTCCTGTCCTGAGGCGTAGTTTTGTGCGAGTTGGGAGTCAATCTATGAGTGGCATGTTCTTTCTTCCTGGCGTAGGAGTAAAGAAGAAACATCCTAATTCTGCTGTGGAGAAGAGACACCATATAGGGAACCAGTGCACTTGCACTTTTTCTTGCTGCTGGGGGACAGTTCTATTAGAGACAAAAAAATGGCAGAGAGAGGTTTTTGCAGCATGCTTTCCATGTAGCTTATTATAGCCATGTCTTCTGTGACTTATTCTGAAGGGAAGAAAAAGCTTACAAGGCTGATGGTTATTCTTCCCTTGGGGCATGGGGAGGGTGCTTGTGTGAACCATCGAAAGACCCTAAAACCAGGAGAAAATTCACTGGTTCGGGTAATTGAAATTGTATAAGCAAAAATCTTCCTTCCATGTGTAAAGAGCTGACTCTTCAGGCTAGAACACCAATGTTCTCCTGCCTTTCTAATCACAAGTCTCTTGTTTTTCCTACTGACTTCCCTCTTTATTACAGCAGTCGTTTGCTGAACAATCCTCCTCATTTCTTCAGCTTGCATCATGTTTTAATTTCCACTCTGCGACATCTTGATTGTTATTTATTGTAGGACTTTTAAACTATTCCTCCAGTGTATTGTGCCTCCTTAGAATAGCCTGCAGACATTCTAAAAAAAAATAATTTAAATAAAGCTGTCTCATAGTGCTTAGTTATCCTCCCGCCAGAAAAATCTAGAAAATTTTACCGACTTGTGTATTAATTTGCTTTGTTGCTTTTTGTGCTCAGTGGTCTCGACTTGTCAAGCATTCGATGACCTATTGATGTGAAAATGCGCAATGATTTCTGATCAGTAAATGTACTGATTAGTATAATTATATATTAGTAATGTGTAAGTTGTCACAAGGAATAGTACATTTTCCTGATTTAGACTTCCTGGAATAGGGATGCTTGTAGTTAAAAAATGGAGGTTGTGCTGTCTCCATCTCAAAAGGCTCTTGCTGTACCTCCTTATGAACTCAGTGAAAGGTGAATTCATTTGAAATACTAATCCAGGCGGACTTTACAGGAACAAAGGCACCTTTCCCTGAAGCTCGCGTGGCTGTGCCTGTGGGCTGATCACTCGCACACGCGGGAGCTGTGACGGGGAAAGTTGCAGTAGCCTTCTCCCGGCGGTGCTGCTGTGCCGGAGCCCGGGCGCGGGCAGCCCTGAAGCAGCTCCGCAGACGGTCCCTGGCGCGGCGCGGATCGGAGCAGCTCCCGCCGCCCGGCTCTTCTCCCCACCCTGCCCGTCAGCCGCCGTGCCCAATGGCTGCGGAGCGCTGGGGCCGGCTCGCAGGAGCCTGCGAGGTCACACGTCAGCCCTGCACTACGCATGGCTGAGTCAGGGACTGCGAGAAACTGAATCCAATTAATATCCAGAGGGGCTTGCGTCTCTTGACACTTAATGGACTGGAGAGCTACGACCGCTTATCCTGGAGGGCAAGATGATGGAGGAAAAAGTAAGGCTCGCTGATGGTGCAGTGAACTACTGAAGAAATGATGGAAATATCAAATATGCTGAACTTAACAAGTAATGCCAAAGGATGCTGATCTGGCTTTCAAAGCTGCCTTATTGGAAGGAACAGAATTCCTTTGTGCTCTAATTCCGAAATTGTTTCCATGCTTCTGTGTTTCCTCCCTGATAGACACAAGAGGAAGGTGCGTATTTGTTAACAGGAATAATGTGTGGGCGTTATTCAGGAGAAGAGTGAGGAAAAGGAAAAGTACTGTCCTTTGTGTGCACAGGTCAATTGAAATGTCTGCTGACAAAGAACAGGCTTGAGGGGGAGGAAGAGGGGCATAAGCACTGTCGTTGTGTAAGTCCTGGCAGGATGAGCAGAAGGGATTTCTTCTAAAGCCTTGGAGCCTGGCAGCTGTAACTTAGTGTATGGATAAAGCTCTATAGCCTGATTCTACAAGTGTTGATTATGGGAATCATCCTAGCAAAGGATGGATCTAAGTTTATATTTTAAAGAGTTAATATAAGTTTTAGATCATAGACAGGGGGCAAAATGGTAAAAATCTTGGTTAATATTCCACTGCTGTGTCCTTTTCATTTATTTAAGATTTCAGGGTGGGTATGGGAGTAATAAGGATATTAGTTAAGCACCATAATTCTGTGTAGACAAGAGCTGGTTTTATAAAACAAGTATATTTATTGGCAGTATTCAGTAGGATGCACATGGAGTTTTTATGTTGGAATACATGCTAATTGTTTTGGCAGTAGAATTAATTCGGTCTAATGACTTCTTTTAATAATTAGTAATATATTCAAAGCAATCTGTTGTTATGTATAAAGAAAAACTGAAGCTCTCCTTCCACAGATGACTCCAAAGCATCATTAAATTGAAGAGCTTTTACATTTTTTAAAAACAGCTCTTTCCTTCTTACAAAAATAGGAAGCATTACCAGTATGACAAGTTGCCATTTTGATGGTACTTTTTTTTCCCTCCTTCACATCATATTAAATAGATTTGCTTAAATAAAACCTTGAACTTATTTGGTTTTCTTCGTGAGGCAGTTGCTTTTAAAGAAAATGCCTTATTCCCTTGTAGAGACAGAGCTTCCTTGATCCCTGTCTGAGGGGGAAAATAATTTCTATTGCTGACTTAAAGTTCTTGAATGGGTGCAGTGCACATGTTTCAATGTTCCTTTGGAGCCAGGGATAAATGTGTATAGAATTTGTGAGTCTTGCCAAAATATATGAATATTCATGAGGTTGTTTGGGTCTTTTTGTTTGGGTTTGTTTATTTGGTGTTTTGTTTTTTGGTTTTTGTTGTGGTTTTGTTGTTGTTGTTGTTGGTTGTTTGTTTCTTTCCCTGTAGGGAAGTAATTGATAAAGCAAAGATGTTCTTCCTTTTTATAAACTTTAGGGTACTAGGTGGTCTTACATATATGGGGCTTTTTTCAGCTTTAGTGACTGAAGGAATGAGGGTTTAAAATGTTGTTTTCTTTGTTCTTTTTCCTCTCTTATGCTTTTAAATTAAATGCAGGGTGTCATTAGGCATGCAGGGGAAAATTCTGCATATGGGTTGGAGCTGTGCCTTACGGCTTCCATAGTCCAGAGTGCAGCTGGTGGTCATCAGCTGGGGAATCAATTTAAAGTTGACTTTGCAAATACTTTTCAGGGTAAAATAGTCATTGTAGCTCCAGATCTCTTTCTTGGAGGCTTGAAGTCAGGTTCTGTGCAGGCTCCGCTGTGGGCTGAGATTACAGGTGAATGCAGTGTGGCAGCCACAGCTTCCTGGTGCTTGGAACTCTGAGCGTTTCACTGCTGTTGGAGAAGTCCTGGTGGTGTGTCTGTCTGCGTGGTGCTCCTGTGGACCACAGCACTGCCAGTTTGCCTGTTCTTCAAACGGGGCAGCTCTGCTTTGCTCAGTCCTATGTCTGCCGTGTAGATTGGGAGGAAGCTGCAACAACACAGCTGTGGAACTCCCCAGTGAATGCCAGTTTGTCTTGCCTTCATCGCTGGGGACAGGTTTGTACTCAGTCCCTCATATCACTGGTGTGCAGTGAAGGGTCTGTGCATCCCCTGCAGAAACAACCTCCTGGCCCCACTGGCTTTGTTAGAGGGGAAAAAGAGGATATGATGATCAAGTCCTTCTATCAAATACATCAAAATTACTTGGTAGTTCTGATGTTCCTTTTTCTTTGAACACTTTCAACTTCTTCTGAACCCTTTTTACAGGAAAATAGAAGTCACGGATCTTCTTTTGTGCATGCTGGCCACGGATGTAGCTCCTTTTTCAGAGTAACAACAGAGTAGCTCAGTGACACAACTTTCCCAGTCAGGTATTGCAGGGTAAAAGCACTGCCTGTCTCTTCTGACTTGCTAAGCTCCACCTCTGTATTTTCTCTTTGTTCAGGTTTAAACTCAGGTTAGTTTTCTTGTTCCTTGTAGAGCAAAGTTGTATTTCAGGGGTAGCATTGTTCTGAGTGCTCATGCTGTCGAACACATGGAACTTCAAGTTTGTCAGTTACATATCCAACAGATCAAAGAAATATTTTTTGTGAACTGTGACTCAACAGTGATGAGATTTAAGATTGACATTTTAGATGGCTGTCACTAAGATGAATGAAGATTCATAATTCAGCCAGTGCTTTCTCAAGCCAAACTGCTTGAATTCTCAGAAATCTTGGAATTTTGGCTTGCATTTTTTGGCTAATAGATGATGTATCAGTCTCACAGCTTTAATCTGTGCATTAAAGGACAAAAGTGTAACATCGAAGCAAACGAGTCCTGTGGCCAGCTGCAATTTGAACAGCCCTTTGAAATTATTTACTAATCTGTCTGTTTCAGAGCCACTTGATTTACTATTCAAGGATCGTGTCCTCCTCCAGCTGGCAGCCTCTGCCTCTCCTTGTGTGGTGTGCTGAGTGGAACTGATGGCCCAGACTCTGCAGGGATGGCTGTGGCTGGCAGCAGGAGCAGGACAGATAATCCCTGAGCACTGTGCCTCTCCTGCCAGGCTTGCTGGCTGCTGGCACCAAAGCAGAATTAGCCCCAGTTCCTGTTCTGGGGGTACAGACATGGCTTGACACAGTCCTTTCTTTAGGCACAGCTCAGGAGGAAGTGTGGTGCCAGCTGAGTCAGTGCTGCTTCCTGTAGCACCTGTTTTTATCAGCTCCTGGGAAGAGATTATTAACTTGGGTTTGCCTTGCTTCACTGGGAACTCTGAATCACTGCTTAGAGGGTAATGTGGCTTTAGATGGTTTTCTGGATTAAGAATCACATTTTAATTGGCTTCTCTGTTAAAGGGGAATTCGTGTTTGCTCTGCCAAAATGTGTGATAAGCCTGCATCCCATTACAGTGGTTCCGTTTAATTTTCTAGCGTGTTTCCCATATTTAAAGCAAATAGAACTCTTTAGTTACTGAGAAACAGTGACTCATGCATTTTGATACTATAAAATGTGACACCTGCAAAACTGTTTTCTCACAGCATGGTTGGAAATGTTATCAGGTCTAGGATCAAAGCTGTGCTTCAACAGAGGCCTGATCACATGAGGCTTTATTGGGATTTGCAGAGATGTTTTGTCACCAGACTGCTATGTAGGTGTTTGAGTACTCCACACATACACACCCCCTTTTGTGGGATCCTTGATTATACCATAGCATGCAAATATAAATACACACCCGAGATACAGAGGTTCTTTAAAAAAAAAAAAAAAAGACCATTTCTTGGAAAATTTAACCTTAGTAGTAATGAGTATTGCACTGTAGAAACTGAGGTCAGATTTTGGTCTTGAATTAGACTGTAATCCATATTTCTGATAATTTATGGGCATATTTTTTACCTATTAAAATGGTTATAATATGTATGTATATATCTGTCTCAAAAGAAAGGTGGAAAGGTTTTCCTAAATTGTTAATGTTTTTAAAAGGGAGGTTTACAGATCTCACTCTTGCAAACTTTTGCACATTTCACTTTCAAAATAAAGAATTTACCTTTCTCTAATAGAGAGGTGAAACAAGTAAGGAGACATGTTCGCCATGCCAAAATGTTATAAATCTTAATACCTTCAGAATTGCATTGGAAGTTCTCAGGAAATTTCCTTTTAATGGAAGTGCTTGGATCATTGTTCTTGGACTGTATATCTGAGCATTTTCAGCCAGAAGCAAGGCTTGCAGTTCTTTTCCCTTATTCAATAGACCTTTGGCTGACTCCACATCCCAAAGATGCATTTCTTACTGCAGCATATTTTAAGCTTGGCAGGAAACAGGATTGCAGTAGATTCCTTCTGCACCAAACTTCTGCTTTGTTGGACACGAGATCCCGCCCTCATTCAGACGGGGTGGGGAGAACCTTGTGTGCCTTAGCGAGAGGTACATTTCTGATTGCTTGCATTGTGCTAAACACTCCTCTATCACAGTTTTTTTGTTCTGAGCTAAGCTCTTCTTATCAATCACTGAAACCTGAAACTGCAACATCTCATGCTAATGGAATATATTGCCTTGATTTTTTTTTTTTTTTTTTTTTTTTTTTTTTCTGTCATTACTTCTAAGCAACTTAAAAAGAGGACACTCTGCTCGACCTGCTTGTCCAGTGAATGCTTTTGTATTTGTTGTGCTTTTCTTAGCTAGGTCATCACTCTTTGTGTTCTTGAATCCTACAGCATTCCTGCAGTCGTTATTTAAGGTCTCTTGGTAGGAGTTATGGAATTTGAGGGCTGCAAGCAAGTGGGGCATTGAGGTTCCTCTGGGAAATTATGACTCTGCCTTGTCTGTCAGACCTTGTAGCTGTGCAGATGTCTGTCTGGGTTATTCAGTACCTGAGGCTTTGGGAATTTCTTCAGTTAAACCCATAAGTAAAGGAGTGTTGGCATGCCCACGCTTGAAAGGTAAATAGCAAAAGAACTGCTTTAGGAATTCTGGTGGGGTGCAAGGACGCAGACATGTCTGTGCTGTCCAGACACAAATTTTTCTCTTTTAAAGAGTATAAATAGAAGATACAAATGGATTTCTGTTCAACAATAGCTGTTGCAAGTTGATATTAAATTTCTAGATAGTTTCTGAGAGTTCTGCATCTTGAAACTGACTAGTTTTGTTGGTTGGTTTAATAATTACAAAATGTAATTGAAGTCTTATATTGAGTAATGTGACAACTTAATCACAGTCTAAAACATCTTCTATATTATATTATATTAAACAATTATATTAAAATGTGCCGGTTTAGAACAAATACCCTACTTGTTACTGACAGTCTGGTAGGTCGTGGCTTTAATAATATAGTTCATATGTTTGCTGCCTGGGTCATGGTAGCTTACTATTGTTCCTTCTAAGAATAACTAAAAATTTTAAAACGAATGTACAGAAATAAACTCTTGGCTGGGTATGTCTTGGTGTATTCCCTAGTTTAAGGCTGACTACCTTTGGAAAGGGCAAATTGTAGGAAAAATGTGAAGTCAGCCTGTGGTCTGAGAAGGGTTTGCAAAATAGGTTTAATTGGAAAAAACTACCCCCAACTTTTAATTTAATTGTCTGATTAGAACATTTAATTTAACAGTAAGAATCAAAATAAAATGATCATTTTTATTTGACTCCCCTGTTCTGGAAGAGATTTGTGTGAATACAGGTTCACAGGCAGGCTCAGCTGATCAAGTGCTGTCTCTGTAGATCACACAGCAGCAAACAGGTAATTCCTGCTGTCTACTTAGTGTTCCAAGTAATTGTTCCCCTTTGTAAATATAAACATGAGTACAACAAGGAAAATGGAGCTGGATAATCCTAATCTTGGAAACATGTCCATGGAGTGTGAATGCCTTGAAAATGTAGATGTAGAATGTTTCTGAAATTCTGAAATGCTGAAGATTTCACTTATTTCTGTTTTCAGCACCTCATCCCGTGTTGCTAAAGGAATAGACTACACCAAAATGAGCCTCCATGGTGCTAGTGGTGGACACGAGAGATCAAGGGACAGGCGCAGATCAAGTGACAGATCTCGTGACTCATCCCATGAAAGAGCAGAATCTCAGCTCACTCCATGCATCAGGAATGTTACTTCACCAACAAGACAGTATCATTCTGGTGTGTGCAGATCTCTACCATTTCAGGATTAAAATTCTCTAAACTTGAGTACTGTTTTGTTAAAGGAATACAATAAAAAGCATTATTTGTTGATGACACAACGTACAGATTTCTTACATGTGCCCTGGGCTGGGAATAAATACCCTTTTTTGATAGGCTGTAACTTTTTTTCGGTCTGCAGTGTGTATTCCTACATGATGCTCTTATTTAGTTCAAATCACAAGAACAATCTGATTTTTCTGAGATAATGGGGTAAACACTCCCCCTTTACTTTGTAAGGTCTAGATATTTGGAAACAGAGGAAATGGATTTTTTTAAGTGACAAAACATGGTTTGTTTCTTTGAGCTCTAGCACCAACTGTGATGCAATAGCTTCTGTATTGTGTTGAGTTCCTTTTTCAGTACTAGAATGCTGAATTTTCCTTGTAAAGACTTCTGGGGGAGATGAGGTGGTTTTGATGTCTAGGTGATACAAACTTCAGGATCTCATTATGTGCAGATATTTTTGAAGGTGTCTTTAACCAGAATAGATTTAACCAAAATACCTTGTACTTCTCAAACTGATGTGTTTTGTGCCTGGAAAGACACAAACTGCATAGAACTCCTGTAAATCTCTAATTTCATTTCCTGTTTTTTCTCCTGCCACCTCATCCCCGCTAAAGATCGCGAGAAGGATCACAGTTCATCTCGGCCCAGCAGCCCCCGTCCCCAGAAGACATCCCCAAATGGTTCTGTTGTCAGCATGGGCACCAGCAGCAGGAACAGCAGCCAGTCAAGCTCAGATGGCAGCTGCAAGGCTGGTGGGGAAATGGTGTTTGTGTATGAAAACGGGAAAGAGGGAGCTCGGAATGTCAGGACTTCGGAACGAGTAACCCTCATCGTGGACAACACCAGATTTGTTGTAGATCCTTCTATCTTCACTGCACAACCTAATACAATGTTGGGCAGGTTTGTATTATTTTTTGGTTTTGTTTCTTTTCCTTAGCCCCAGCTGTTATAGAAAGGCATACATACTTTGTGGATATTTAAACTGTTTAAATAGATGTTGAACTCTTACTGCTGCGGCTGATGTTGCTAATGTTTAATATTAACAGTTTGCAAATGTCTTTAAGTAAAAATCAGATGCAAGCTCTCTGGTTTTGGCAGGGAGGCCAAGAGATGTCTGTTACTTGGAGATGACAGCTGATAAATAAATGAACATTTCATGGTGTTCCCAATTTCTTCTGTCTTCCTGGGCATTGCTTCTGTATTCAGTCTACCTCGTTCTTCCTCTTCTTTTTAAAGCTAGGTGCTTCATAAAACAAAGTGGCATAGTGAGTGTAGACAGTCTCTTTTCAAAACAGCACGGAGGAAAACCTTGAAGGTATTCATTTTGCTTAGTGTGCCTACCCTGACAACATTCAAGCTCAGCCCATTCATCTTCTGAAATGTCAAATAATCAGTGTTAACAGCTCGGAGCCTCTCAGCAGAGAGATTGAACGCTCAAAATGATCAACACTTGAATGCAAGTCCACAATATATGTGTAGAAATTACAGTGATCATATGTAACATGTTTGCCTGGTGGGAAGATTCTATACTTGACTTACTCAAATTCTGGTTAGTGTTGCCTTGTCCAGACATAGAGAGCACCCCTTAAAATCTTGCATCAAGAAAGAAAAGAAATGGAGGTTTGTCTGTGTCACTTTGGATCTGGCTTTTTCATTAAAATGTGGCTGTTTCTCAGCACATAAAGATATAATCATATTTAAAATGCATATGTATAAATCTTTTTGCCATGGTACAGGTAATGTGATTAAACAATTTCTGCTCTGTTTAAATCACCGCAGTGTGGGGTAAATTGTACCTTAGATCCCTGTTTTGTGAAAAGTTTGGTGAGTCACAGAGAAGGCAAAAAATGCTTCTCTGTCTAAACTAAGGAAATAAATGGAAGTAAGAATCAATAGACTTAAATAATTGATTTAAAGCACTTGTATATTATACAATACGTGCATACATGTAAATATCAAGACAGACTGGAAGTGTATCAGCTGAAATAAAGCAATAAAATAGTTTCCCTTGCCATGGCCAGCCTCAGAGTAAGTGGTGCTGCCTAATGCACTGGATTTTTTTGTGTATGTGTGATGCTGAGTTATTCTTCCTTTGGGATTGGTTCAAGGAGCAAGCTTATTTTATCTTCTGCTGATTGAAAAGTGGGTTAATAGAGATACGGAAATACTGCTCTAACACACAGGTTATTTATAAACCCCCTTTCCCTCAAAGTCAGCTTGCAGGACACTAAGCAGGAACAGCTCAGGGAGGTAAAAGTAACTATAATAAGAATGTATTGTTTGCCATAAACCTGTATCCTGTTAGACTACCTTTTTCTAAACATTATTTCTTGTCCTGAAGAGTGGTCAGAAAACAGATCATTAAGTGAAAAACATAAACCCAACTGAACAGAATACACTGGTATTTTCCCTGCATTTTCTGTACAATTTTTTGTGTTTTATTTTTCTTATTTACTAGCAATAAAACCATAGTAAGGAATTCTAACCCAAATTACTTTCATTCTTGTGCAGGATGTTTGGATCAGGCAGAGAACACAACTTTACACGTCCCAATGAAAAAGGAGAGTATGAAGTTGCTGAAGGAATTGGTTCCACTGTGTTTCGTGCTATTCTGGTGAGTTTTTAGGGGCAAGTACTGTTAGGAAAAGCGCTATTAAGAAGTTTTAAGTATTAAGAAGTAAAACTTCTCGATTTAACCTTACTTGCATATCTAGATTTCGTGGATGGAATAGATACTGCTCTTTATATTGTTTAGAAGGGAGGGAAAAATGCTTGATATGAACCCCCTGTTTCCTAGACATGAGCGTGTGACAGCCAGGGAGAGAGAAAGTACACATGAAAGAAACTAAATTACTGCCTGACAGAAATTAATTGACCTTTTTCTGTGCATTTAGTTCACCAAATTCAGGTATATTCAGCCCTTCTAGTGCTGAAATGAGGTGCAACAGAACACTGGAGGTTAATTTCCTGCGGGTAACAAGAGTAAAGCAAACTTCAGTCTGAGATGGAAATGGCCCCTTTTTTAATATCCACACAAGGAAATAGAGCTGCTGCACTGCTGTGTCAGCAGACTTGGAATGGGAAGAGCTCAGTGAAGTATGGATAAAAGACAGCAAAATTGTCAGTATTAATAGTTGTCACTTAAATAACAGTCTTAAACAGAACTCACTGCTCTGATTGCAGCTCTGAAAACTGATAAATTCGAGGACAGTAAGATTCACAAAGTTTAAAAGAGGGGCTTTCTTTGTGGAGAAGGCATCATAAATGAAATGATGAAGTGTTTCTGTTGGTGAATGTTGAAGTACGTTGTGGTTTTTTTCTTGGTACATTCCTGCAGGATTACTACAAGACTGGAGTGATACGCTGTCCTGATGGGATTTCTATTCCTGAATTGAGAGAAGCATGTGACTATCTCTGTATCTCCTTTGAGTATAGTACTATAAAATGCAGAGATCTGAGTAAGTACAGAGTTTATTCAAATAATTTGAATTACACGGATTGACTTATGCAAGCGTGTGTGTGTGTGTGTGTGTGTGTGAATTCCAAATCATATCCTTTATAGAGACAGAGAAGATGGCTGACACTACACAAACAAAATCCATCCCTTTTTGTCTCTTATGTAATAAAGCCCTAAAACCAATGGATTTATGTTTGAAAAATAATGTGTCTTATATTTCAGTATCTGATTCTCTGCCATGGTCACCCTGTGGAATACTTAACTTTACCATTGCATTTGCAGTACAGATACAGTAACATTAAGTGGTATCTTTTTTTGCAGAGGTATCTTTTTTTGCATTTCTTCAGCACTTTGCTTAGGAGCATGAGGCTCTCCCTGCTGAAAGCAGCACAGCTTTGCTGGTGGAGCAGAGTGCTCCAGGGCCCCCAGCATGTGCCGTTCTGTTCAGCTCCTTCATCCCTGAGCGCAGCCAAGTCTTGGCCTTGCCTCCGGCTGCTGTGCCCTCACTGTGTGTGCAGTGCAGGGCCAGCCTGTGGCATTCCTGCTGGGAATGCTGGGCAGGACACCTGTGCCTTCCCCAGCAGGGCTGCCTGGAGCACTCTGTCCTTAGCAGAAGGATTTAGCAGCTCCTGCTGTGAGGGCTTTGAGAAGCTTTGGTTTTAAGCTACTGCTTATGAAACATGGGTTGTGTGCTCTGCTCTTCCAGCAACTGGCTTAAATAATGTTTCTTTTAGGAAAACCAAGAGCAGTCTTGCACAGTTGCCAAATGTTTAGCAGTAGTAAAACATTGAGGAGACTTCCTGCAAGTCACTCCTCTGTCTGCCCAAGGCTGTATTAATATCTGCAGGACAGGCCTGTTAGTTTCAGCTTCTGGTAAATATTCAAATAAGTTCAGAGCTTATACTGAATAATAGACTAAGTCTCTTTATACCTGTCAGTAATACTACAAGATAAAAAGATCTACTTTTTCTTATTGCTGCCTTTATCTGTTTATGAAGCATTCAAATGTACTTACACTTAAAATTTTTTTCTAGGTGCTCTCATGCATGAATTGTCAAATGATGGTGCTCGCAAGCAATTTGAGTTTTACCTGGAAGAAATGATTCTCCCATTAATGGTAGCCAGTGCCCAGAGTGGGGAGAGGGAGTGCCACATTGTTGTGCTGACAGATGACGATGTTGTTGACTGGGATGAAGAGTATCCCCCACAAATGGGAGAGGAGTATTCACAAAGTAAGTTTATCTTCATTGCTTTCCACCAATTCACGCCATGGCAGAGGTAGCAGTAAATGTACTGATTTAAATTGTTGTACAGAAGCACCATTAGCAAAGTCTTTACAACATCCTGAATGGCTCACAAAATAAAAACCTCTTGGGTTTGGTGGTTCTGCTTTATATTTTGCTTCACAGAAGCACATGCAGCTTGTTATGTTCAAATCTAATTAAAAGGAGAAGCTAATTTTTATTACTAAGCTATTGTCAGCCAGTGAGAGGGAAAAAAATACTTCTTCAGAAAGAGCTTGGTGGGAGAGATGGGTAGGAGTCATGTTTACTGTGGGAGAACAATCAGAAGGTTTTTTTGGGGAAAAAGCAAGTGCTATTATTTTTGGAGCATTACAGTAGTGCATGTGATGAGTTTGAGCACCTGTAAATGGACTGTATTTCCCTGCAAGATGTGCAACCAAGCCCTTTCCCAGTGTCTTCTGCTGTTTTTCTCAAGAGTTCTTGTGTCTCTCCCCCCCTTCTGAAATAGAAATACTGGAATAAAGCAAAACAGTGGAAAAGAGAAACCTTTGTGTTTTAAGGCTAGAAATTTAATATTTGACTACAGAAGGTTTTTTCCTCATTAAAATGTATTTTTAGTTATTTACAGCACAAAATTGTATAGATTCTTCAAATACATTGAAAATAGAGATGTGGCCAAATCGGTTCTGAAGGAAAGGGGGCTCAAGAAGATCCGCCTGGGCATCGAAGGTAAGGGAAGCATTGCTTGTACTCACTCTTTGGGCTCAAGGTCTGCTGAACTTCTCTGCTTTATGGTTTTCTCTGTAGCTGGAAAAACAAGGGGCTGATGTCTTTCCTACAGAGGTTGGGTGACAGAATGGCCTGAGGGGGAATGGTACCCAACAAGCAACAGGCACAGCTAGAAAATGGGATTATGGGCTCCAGACTGGTGTCCAAGCTGTGTCTGGCTGCTGGGCTCTGTGCAGACAACTCAGGTGATTTCTGCTGATTTCATGACTTGCATCTTATGCCCTTTGCCCTTTTGTTTTCACACAAAATCTTCTCTGTGCTTTGTTTGAAGTAACAATCCATTTGTACAGGTTTGTTTATTCTGTTTGTGGCCTAGTGCCCTTTTCAGAGTGTAAAATGAAAAACGTGTTAAGTGGCAGGGAAATGTTTTCTTTCAGGAAATACAAAACTGTCCAGTGGATCAGTGAAGTGCAAAGAAATACTGATCTGAAATAAACATCTTATAAGTTAGGAAGCCAGTCTGTAAAATCTCACTGAGTAGTCTGATTTTTATCATGAATGTAAGAACTGGGTTGCTTTGCATTACATTTTTCTTCTGATTGTTGACCCAGATATTTTAGAATCCAGCCTTTATAATTAGCACGATTTCTATCATTCACTCCCCAAGTTGTCATAGTTACGTTTGTAATTTGCCAAGCAAGAGCAAATGCTTTTAACTGGTGTGAGCTCTAAAATAAGTAATTTCAGCTGAACAAGGTGGGAGCCTTTCAGCTAAGCAAGAACGGGCCCTGTCTATAATGCTGGCTAATAGTGGATAGGTTTGGACTAGGAACAACTGCAGCACCAAACTGTAATGCTGTAGTAATGTGTAAAATGAACATTATTACTGGGGCACGGGGAGAGGTGATTTGAACACATCATCACCATCTGCCCTGACAGGGGCCATGCTCTGTGTCCCAGCAGCGCTGATGCTGTTGCGCTGTCTCCCAGCACTGCTGATGGTGCTGTGCTTCCCGTCTTTCCCAGGTTACCCCACGTACAAGGAGAAGGTGAAGAAGCGGCCAGGCGGGAGGCCAGAGGTGATTTACAACTACGTCCAAAGACCGTTCATCCGCATGTCGTGGGAGAAGGAGGAAGGGAAGAGCCGACACGTTGACTTCCAGTGTGTGAAGAGCAAATCCATCACCAATTTAGCAGCGGCAGCAGCAGATATTCCGCAGGACCAGCTGGTGGTGATGCACCCCACCCCGCAGGTAGATGAGCTGGACATCCTGCCCATCCACCCCGCCCCCAGTAACAGCGAGCTGGAGGCCGAGGGCCAGAACCCCCCGCTCTGATCCCGCCTCCCCTGCACCACAAGCATGCTCCTTACAGTGACTCTGTACTCAGCTCATACCACACTGCAATGCCAGTTTTTCCATTGTGTACCGGTGTTTAGGATATTGCAGTAGGGACCGTGGCACGGCCCAAAGGGATGCCTGGTTGTTCTGGGAAGAGTACAGATCCAGCACTGGGTTCAGTGACGTACGTGTCTGTGTTTACCAGTAGGTTTGTGACGTTGGTGACTTGTGAGCTGGCCTGGCCCCGCGCCGCAGCCTGGGGCCGCTGTCGTGACACGGGGTTAGGAAGCAGAGTGGGAATTGATAGTAGCACTTTACAAATGGTTGAGAAATGGAATTTGAAGCCATTTTTTATAAATGTATTGCACAATACTAACAAAGTGCTTCTATCAAAGGTATTAACTGTACATAGTTTTGCTCTGAATAGATTGACCCTTTTAAAGTTATTGTATATGGTTGAGCACAAACTACTTACTCTTGGGTTTTTGGATTGAGGACGTGATTCAATGACCCATGTAACATCTTGTTCAAGTTCTTTAGTGAATTTTTTCACTTGTTTGCAGCGTGAGCCATGTTCAAAAATTGTGAACAACGGATAGGGGCTTTATCTTAAATTTTGCCTTACCTTAAGCTGTTCACAAATATTTATTTAATACATTTTTCATAAGTGTCATGAAATAGGAAAATGCAAATGGTTCATTCTTCATTTATTAATGATTGTAAACAAGTTTTTCATGCAAATAAAGTTTCCATTATTTTAATGGGCTTGAGTTATCTGTGAATTATGAATTTTGAAAGTAGCTGCTTTTCTTTCCTCAGGGCACAGATAGTTAATATTAAAGTGAGAAACAAGTATTTCTTAAAGATCATCAGCCTATTTCAAGCCACGTGCCTGTTGTGCTTTCCTCAGGATAAACCTGAATCCAGGAGTAAGTAATAGTTTCTCTAGGAATTTATTGTCATGACAAAAGTCATGCAAGTGTATGTAAGGCACTGGTTTTCCTCCCTTTTCCCCCAAGGCTAAAGAAATGATAAATACCAAGTGCTTCTAGCATGCACCTTCAGCAGGGTTTTATCAAATTTATTTATCAAAGTAAATGCTCCATCTTAGAACAAGGGAAACATTTATTTTAAAAATATTTAACTGTCTAATACATTACACTTTAACAATATTTATAGTAAAGGATTCTTACAAGAAAGAATAAACAGCTTTATGGTACAATTAGTATAAGAAATATCCACATGGGGACTGTTTTGCAGTGTAAAAACACACCATACATCTGAAATGGTCATTTGCATATAAAAGCTACCACTGATGCCAGTGAGTTGCACAGTGATTTAAAAAAAATTTCAAACAACAGAATCCAAAATATACAAGTATTGCAAGCTATACACAGCTAACCAAATCAACACAGAACACTGTAGCAGGTTATTCCACTTTGTCTGAAGTTACACATGGTAGGATGAGTTGCATTCTGACACAGCTTTTATGAAATTCCTACATAAAAGCTTCTCAGTCCCACAAGTTTCACAGACTGCAGAACTCCACCAGTAAATGCACTTTGATATTTGGGTGTTGGGTGCATCATTTACAAGGGCCAGGGCAGGTCACTGAAGTCCACGGGGCCGCCGAGCCCGGCGTCGGCCTCCAGCAGGCTCATGATCACCGCCATGGCCGCCTCGTCATTGCTGGGGCTGCTCGAGCCCTGGTCGGTGTCGATCATGTCGATGCCTATGTGGGAGTTCTCCCCTGCAATGGAAAACAGCACGAGCCTGCAGGTCAGGGGGGGTGGAAGGGCTGACTGGGGGAATATGGAGCTGTGTGAGGGTCAGGGACACCCCTGGGAGCTGGGTCACTCCTCAGCAATGACCACTGTGCCTTACAGCGACAACCTGAGTGTCAGACTTCAAACACAAGACTACCTCAACAACCCTCTTTCTTGCCTTCAGCTCTGTGGAAGCATTCACAAAAAGCCATTGAGGAGCTGAGCTAATTCACACTGATTCAGCAAGAGAGAAGAGGCTTCCAAGTACTACCTAAGAAAATTTCCAATTTAAGTAAGTGTGCAAAATAGGCTGCCAGGCGCCCCTTTGGGCACACAGAGTGGTTGGTTATGGCTTTGTGCCTCAGCTGGAGCCTGCAGATGCTAAAAGCAAGTTACTGCTAATCTTGCTACAATGTCCATGTGTGTTGAGCTGGTATTGAGGACGTTAATGTGTGACTTCACTTACCCAGGATAGAGGAGTTGTCGGAATATGGGTAACCAGAATTATCCTGGATTTGCCCAGACAGCAGCCCAGCTGAAGAAATGTCTGGAGTGCCACCATTTAAGATCTTGAAAGACAAAAGAGAAGCTATAAAGCAGCATGAAATGGTGCATTGAGTCTTAAATTGTCCTCTATTTTGATTTTTAATATAGGGTAGATGGACTTCCCAAAAAAACCCTGTGGTTTAGACCAAACACTCTTCTAAACAAGGAGAAATATCAAGGGGGTGCTAAAAACACCCAACCCGCAACCTGTATTTCCCTTTATGCCATTCCAGCAGCCCCTACTCTGTACATGATAAATACCGTAGGGCAGAAGCAGTAAGAATAACTGTTACTAGAACTGTAACTCTGTTTCAACTTGGAGTTTTATTTCAAGAACAAAGAGAGCTGGGAATAGACAGAAATATTTACTGTCTGTTCCAGTACAAGCAATTCCTACATGTAGTCATCATAATTTCTGAGAAAAAAAGGTTAAGTAAGTACGTTTGAAGCAGTGCATAAGGATCTGGATAAGTGCTCTTCTTGCCTTGGATAAAACTTCCATAAGCATTTAGAGATTCCTGGAAGCAGCCAAGGACAAGTGTTCAGGTGCTGGTAATGGCACCTGAGTGCTACTCAAGCAGTCTTAGAGCAAGGCAGGTGCATGGTGCTGACTTAAAAATAACCCCTCAGTGCCCAGGAAAGCACCGAATTGTCCCGTTTTGGGCCACAGCAGCCCAGGAACACCGGTGGGATTCACTCAGGCACAGCCAGTGCTCCAGTGCCGGCACTTCCAGCGCTCACCAGCACGGGGTGTTAGAGAGTTTCTGGAGGGGAGAGAGATGAGGAGAGCTGTTCCTTGCAGCTCTGCTGAAAAAATATAACCTAAAGGGCAGGTGGATTTCAAACGCTGCGGGTGTTTGGCAACTGCTGCTCTCTGCCCTTTAGGCAGAGCTGTACAGGGGCTGTGACCACTGCAGTGCTTTGGCTCGGTCAGGCTTTTCTAGCCAAGCAACCAGGAGCTGTTCCCATGAGCACAATCCCACATCCCTGGCCATGACTGCCCCGAGACTGGGGGTGAGTTTCTTCTTACCTTCTTCCCTCCTGGCGAGGAAGTGTCCGGTGGGGGGGTGCTGGTGATGTTCAGAGGACTTGAGCCACAGCTGGAAGGTGATGATCCTCTTATCCTAAAACAGGGATAAAATAGGGCATGGATTTACAAGCAACTCAGAGACTTGGAGTTTCAAATGCTGACTTTAGTATCAGATGCCATAAGGTGATGAAAGCATGAGCTTCATTTTTGCAATTTCCTCCATTTTTCAGTGTTCCTCAAACCAGCAGGAGCAGCAATGCTTTTGATTTGCAGCCAGATCAACAGTCCTGTGTAAAGCCAGCCTGCTTGGTCTGCAGGACCCTTGGTCTACTCCCTGTTTTTATTCCTGTACAGCCTTCACAGAATCAGAAGGATAAGGTCCTGGCTGCCAAGGAAAGCCTCATTGTCGTGTATTTTACTTCAATTTCCACCAGTTAAGAATTCCAGCTGCCTCAGTCACATAACCCACACTCCTTCAGTGTGCTCCTGCTACAGAAGTACACTGGACACTGGATTGTTTTTAACTGCTCAAAGCTGCATTGTTTACTTCCATTTTCCATAGCTTGATCAAACATCTTTAATAATAAATAATGTATCGACTGTAGAATCAACAAATGTCTAGACTAAAGGGAGGAGGGGTAGTTATAGAGAAAAGCAATGGAAATGGGAATCTTCTCCTTGGTAGAGTTCCCCTGGGAAAGCTGAACAGAAGGCAGCTTTGGAAAATAGTAACAGCTGCTGAAGAAGGACTGGAACTAACCCAGGCTCTGAACTGAAATGCAAACATGGGTGGTAACTGCACTACTACACTCACTTGGGCTAATTAAGTGTTTTACAGCTACTCAAAGGCATGGTTAAGCTTCAAAGTATTGGCTCAGCCTTGGTTTTTTCTTTTCTTCTTTCCCCTTTTCCTATTCCTATGTGCAGGAATGAAGCCTTAAGGGAACAGCAGACCTATCCTTAAGTAAGGATGCAGGGAGTCTGCTGCCTGCAGCAGGAACAAAACTATGGGAAACAGACTGAGTGTGTTGCTGAATTGCAGCTCAGTCTGCTTAAATTGCTATTACTAAACAGCTGCTGGGTGAGACCACTTTTATAGGAGAGGGAACACAGTTCCCAAGAAGAAATCCGTGAAGAACAGGGATTTTTAGCCAATGGAAATTAAGTGGTACCCACTGAAAGCAGCTGCTCACACAGGTGAGAACATGAGAAGCAGCTGTGGATCCCCAGAGTCCCTTAGTAAAGGGGGCCACAAGACCCTGTGTTTGACCCCAGCCCCACATGCTGACTGCCATGGGAAGGCCCCTGCATTGTGTCCTTGCTCCAGGGAAACTGCACAAGCTCTTCATGCACATCTAACAACTCCAAAAGCATCTGAGTGAATGGATCACACGAAAACAAGCATTGCTTTTCTGGCACATGGTCAATAGCTTTGGCATTTGGAGGCTGTGCTACTCACAGCCTTAAGTCACTGGGAAAAGAACAGTCTGGAATGGATTTGTTTCTAGTTAGCTGCTCTTTTTAACTCCTGTTTCTGGTAAACAGGTCATCATCCCCACTGCAAAAAAGTTCCAGTATCGGTCTTTTGCAAGAGAAAGCTGGAAGGCTGTAACTTCGTGCTTTTTTGTTTGTCTGCCTCAGGGATGCTGAACAGGAATCTGTAGCTGTCTGTAATACAATTGGATCATTCCTTATTCAGCTTGGAGACAGACTTCCTTAATTTCCTCTTAAAGAACAGTAACAAAACAATGATTTTCCTCTCAATTCAGCCTATTTTCTCTCACCTGTGAATCTCCATGATTTCTTCAGCAATCATCCTCCCTATTTTACCAGCCCCAGCTCTTGTTCCACCTGGAATTCCAGGCACAGTGGGATGGGTCCTTTTGGGGCCACCTGAAATGAAATGATACCTTAAGGTCAGATAAAGCTTGCAAACCTTCTCCACAAAGTATTTGTGTTTAGGCTTTGACCAGCAGTGCCTTCTGAACTGGATTTATTTACAGTTTGGCCAGCTGGTGAGTGCCTTCAGATATATGAAAAGCTCTGGCTTGCACTGAGCTGTGCTGAGTCTCGGATGTCCCTCTGTTGCAGCAGGGACAGAACAGATCCCAACTCTTTCAGAATCGAGCATCTGGTGCTACCTCTTGTCCAGAGCTGGTACTGAATGGCTTGTCAGACCTGCTCCACCCTGTGCCCAAACAGGCTCTTCTCCAAACATGTTTGTTCTGTGCTTTGTGTGAAGAACTTGCCAGTGCATATTCCATTCAATATGGGATAAGCCCAAGGTACCTGATGACTGCAAAAAAAGCCCCTGCAGGTAACTGCAGGAATCTGAAAGTGGAGGGAAAAGTGAGGTTTGAACAGTTAGGAGCTGTTACTGAAATGTGATTTGACACTTGCACAGCACTCGGGAGGTTGTCAAAAGGAGGCCGATAATACTCCAAGGCAGAGAAAAGATCACACTGAGAGGGCAGGAAAGGCCTCAGCATTGCTTATCTAGAACGGATAATAGCCTGCTTTTGGGAATGCATATTTAGCAACAGCAGCCCTCAGTAGGGTGTGGCTCAGACCCAAAACAAAACCTTATTTTCCCTCGGATGTTAATAAATTCTCAGTGCAGAAGTGCAGCGAATTAGTGCAGGCAGGATGAGCTGCTCCCAAGGCATGACAGCCAATAATTCCCTGAGAGCACAGGAGTTACCTTCTCCAGCCTGGAGCACGCTGTCCATGCTGTGTGGGGACGCTGCCAGCTGCGGAAAGGCTGCGTCTCCGCTGTCCAGGACGGTGGTGCTGTGGAGTTCAAGGATTAGAAAAATCAGCGAGAGAAAACCCTACAGGCAGAAAACCCTATCAGTGATTGAAATCCCCAGTCATGCAGCCAGTCTCAGCATGGAATGCTTCAGGGTTTCAGCAGTGTGTGAGTCAGTGTCACCCCAGTGAAGGCAGGGCTACATAAACAACAGAATGAACGAATGAACCACCCTGTTCCACCTCAAATTGTGCAATGCAGGACCCCAACAGCCTCTCTCTCAAGAGAATTTCTCTACAGCAATTATTCTGCTGAGAAGTCACCTCAAGAAGAAGGTAAAGGGGGGGATTGCACCCACCAAAGCAAAGAAATGCATGTCCTGTAAGACCCTATAAAGACTGAATCCCACGTTTTCCCAAAGAAAGAAAATATTTCTATTTTCTGCAGGCTTTAACAACCAGATATTAAATCACTGCAATTGTTAAACTAAACGCCCTCTTCCCAGGGTGTTATCTGGAGAAGACACCTATTGCCATGTAGAAGGCGTGCATATATTTAGGTCAAATCTCATGTGAGAAAAGGGCAAAGCAATCGCATTTCCAGGCATCTCCTGAGAGAAAAGCACTTACGAAACGACTGTGTTTGTGGAGACAATGTATTCTACTTCTTTGGTCCAAGGGTTCATGAAACTGAACCAGCGACTCCGCAACGTAATAAAAGAGCCATCTTTTATTTTAAATTTGTAGCAGTTGGTTGTAATTTTTTCTCTTGTCTGCAAAACTGAAGACAGGCAGGAAGCAAGTGATTTGTGTCAAACAGGCACCACAACAACATAAACAGAGCCCTCTTCAGGGAAAAACCTAGATAATTCTTCCCCTCATCCCTCAAGAAAAATGCTATTCCTGCTTCATCCCCCTCACCCATTCTGGATCTCAAGTATTCCCTACAAATCCATGCAAGTCTAAGATAATCACAGTGTTTGCTACATACAGCACAACGTTCTTGACTGAAGCATTTGCAAACAGCAATACCCAATCTTTTAAAATTTGTTTGGTTTTCTTAATACACAACAATCGTTCCCAATATTTTGAACAAAATTTCTTTCTTGAATTATTAATAATCATACCTTGTCTATGACATTCTGCAAGATGTGCTATATCGTCTTGATGAAAATATTCATAACATGAAGTACCTAGAAGTTCCTGGGGTAAGTATGCCAGGATGGCTGTTGCCCTGGGGGAGGGAGGGAGAGGAAAAAAATAAAGAGAAAGAAAAAAATAAAAATCTTTTCAAGTTGAAGCATTAGTCAGAGATTCCTAAGGCTCACACTGAGGCTGGGTAAGGCTCAAGTAATGCGGAAAGGAATTTTCGGCTTAGAAGGTAAAAAAAAATTCCATAAGAATACTATTTTTAATTCTCAGGTAATTAAAAAAGTACATAACACCCAGAGCCCTCAGGCATTACACTTGACCTACCACCACCAGAGGGGATGTAAGACTTTCTAAATAGCTTTGAAGATATACTGTAATTTTGGGAATTTAAACCTGAAAAAAGCTGCCTGGCAGCAGCCACAAGATAATACAAAGCTTTCTGCATAAAATGCCACTGAAAAACAGACATCAAAGGGTTGAAGAACTCAAGAGTGGGACAAGGTAACACCACACCAAACTCTGCACCCACACCAACAAAACCAGAGAGGTTAACAGAATTTTCCTGAATAAGCACTCAGAGACCCACTGTGTGCCTGTGTTGGAAATCAAGCAGGAGCACGAAGCAAATAAACCAACTTTCATCAGAACCAGCCACAAAGACAACTCATTTTCTTCCTCATCAGAAAGCTTTAGATGGAAATACAACATGGGAAAGGCCTAGATGCTTGATCTGACTGTCAGAGCTGCTGGCAAAGCTGGAGGACATCTCAAAGTAGGAAAAGATGAGTTTGTGCATCAACCTGCTAACCCAAGCTTGAAACTCAGTTCAAGGGCAGAAGCAGAGCATCAGTGCAGGTGAGAGACAGAGCTGAAGCACAGCCTGACACGGGGGAAAGGGTCATTCCCACAAGGAAGCAGCTCTGCCAGTCACATCAAGAGGGCTGTTAAAAACTTCCTCAGGATAACCCATCTAGCCCTGAGCACCAATGGGAAAAATAACAGCTGGGGAGGGCAACTGGTCGAGAACAGCAGAATAGGAAGTATCAAGGCTGAATGAACCCAGGGTGAGACCCTCACCAGAAGAACAGAGAGCAAACAAAACTACTGAATTACACTGGACTTGGATTTTTACATCTCTTAGAAGAAAATTATTGAGGGAGAAATGACAGTTCCTTGAAGAAACTGAAGTAAGAGTCACAATTCCAAACTATTCCAAAGCAAAGTAAATATGAAGGGCAATAAGGAACAAACCTAGGTAGATCAACCTCTCTTCTGCAATCTCAGAAAAGCCCAAAATAAATATTATAAAATGTAGAAATTAGTACATATTAGTAATTATTCATAAGAATAGAATGAAAAAAGCTGAAGCACAAAATCCATAGTATTTAAATGCAGGGCATTTTTGTATGTTTCCAAATACACCAAGAGAATTCAGCACCAATCAGGTGCTTTACACCTCCAGTCCTCCTTGACAGGCAGATCCAAGACCTCAGCCTTGGAGAAAACAAGAATTCAAACTGACTTTCGCCTGGTGAGGAGCCTTATCCCAGGACACTTAAACTCCAAGACTGCCTTGATGAATTATCTCTGAGAGAACCACAAAGCAGCAAAACGAAGTCCACCTTTAAAATGGAGGAGCTGGGAACCAAGTCAACCTTATTCCAGTACTTTTTCCAAGAACTTTAGTAACCAAGCATTTTAGTAGCACTGCTGTGCTGGGACACTGACATAGATGGGGGACAACCAATATGAGCATGCAATCCATGAGGACAAAAAGGGTCACAGGGAGTTTAAGAAGTATTTCTTTCCTGAATTCTCCTGGACAAATGATAAAGGAACAATGCAAGTCTATATGAACAAAAAAACCTGACTTGGAAATAAATTGTTTTCAGCTTTTACAGGTGCCTAAATATTCTCGCGCAGAAGCATGGACCATTGGATATCAACTTCAGGCCTACAGATGAGGCTTTCTTCTAAATAAATTCCCTTTCAAAGAGCCCTTTGAAGTAGCATACACATTCCAAGGACTGTAAATAACAGCTGGAAAACAATGATTTAAAAGCATATGTGTTTAAATCCAATGGGTCAACATTTTCTGAGTCTCATTATTTTAGAAATGCTTCCAAACTACACATCAGGGGAATATGTCTGATCTTTTGAAAATAAAACTTGTCTATAAACAAGACAGAATGGCATTTTCCGAGTAGCAAAAAGCTATGAATGCTCCCCCAGCTCCCAGAACGAGCACCAGCTCCGAGCACTCAAGAGTGGTTATTTTCAAAAGCTTTCTATCATATAAACCTAAAAACACCCAAACAACCTAACCAAAACCCACAAACCCAACCACCCCAAACCAAACCAAACCAAACCAAACCAATGTTGTCCTTACTGCACTTCCTCTCATGAGCACCCTCTACTTCCTCTCAAAGGGCACCAAAGATCAGCTGACTCCCCTGAAATCCATTCCAGCAGGCAGATTCTGTCAGTTTGGAGCCTGGGCTTTTCTATGTTACTGAGCCAAAGCCACAGGGAAACTGGAACGGCCTCACCAGGGCAGTCTCAATCCCTCCCGATGAGGAAGGGAACCAAGCACCCCCTCTCCAACCAACCCAGAGGAGCCTCTCCATTAACATCCTTCAACTTCCTATTTTTCCCTCGACAATTCCAGTAATTTTTAAGGACGACCCAGGTCATATGTGCTCCCTACTTAAGAAAATTCGAGCCATTTCTTTCGGAAAAGGAAAGAATTAGCCTTTTAGATAATAAATTGGTGTTTGAAAGCAGATACCACACTGGCACAAGTTCTCAAACCATGTCCAAGAGATAAACCTTATGAAAAGCTTTCCTTCTAAACATGAAAGATCACATAGAGAAGCGTTAATCCAGCAGAATGTGTCCTAGTAAACAGTTATATAAGTGTACATGCTGGCAAAGCCTAACCCAGCCTCTGCACTCACTTAACTGTGTAGTGTTTGCAAAATGTTTCAAATAACATAGGTAGTCATTAGAGTCCAGTTTCAAAACAATTTCTTCTGAGGATTACCCATATCCATAACCTCCTTAATGAACTGGCAGAAATGATCCTGGGGTTATTCTGCCATATTTTTGGAAGTTTTGGGGATTTTTTAAAATTTCATCAATCATACTGAGTAAATGAAGAGTAACAGCTTTGAGCTCCATCTCAAAACCAAACCCAGCTTGCAGTAAAACAGCTAAACAGGACAGTAATTTATTTTCCCAATGGTATTTACACTGCTGCAAGAAAAGCTGTCAGTGAGGCAGTGTCAGACAGTGACTTATTGTGGAAATTGTTAGAGGAATTCTCACCTCTGATCTACAAAGACAAATTTCCCATCTATGGCGTGGCGGGACACGTATTCCGTGGGTTTCACCCGGATCTCGCCATTCACCGGCTGCGGGACAACGTGGGGATGGAGCCTTCCAATGGCAACAAGGCAGCTTAAATTACAACCCTCGTTATCTGGTTCGTTATCTTCATCCAGTCCCATCTTTGTTGGAGGCCAGCTTTTTAAATAGCCTGTGCTATGAATAGTGCAAAAGCTTTTGCGGTCTGCTGTAAAAAGAAAAAAAAAAAAAACCCAAAAAACAAACCAACAAAACCCAAGAAAGCAGTTAGGTCATGGATACAGCTTTGGAGAACTTCAGTTCTGCTAATAATGCATCTCCTCTCTTAGGCAGGAAATTTGGGATACTCTTCACTAAGGAAGGGCTGGGGAAACTAGGAGTGTTTAGCCTGGAGAAAAGAGGGCTCAGGGGAGATCTTATCACTCTCTACAACTGCCTGAAAGGAGAATGTAGCCAGGTGGAACCAGTGACAGGACAAGAGGATACAGCCTCAAACTGTGCCAGGAGAGGTTCAGGTTGGACGTCAGGAAGAATTTCCTCACTGAAAAGGATTGGAATACATTGTCAAGCACTGGAAAGGGCTGCCCAGGGAAGTGGTGAAGTCACCATCCCTGGAAGGGTTCAAGAAGTGACACAGCACTCAGTGCCATGGTCTGGTTGCTGAGGTGACGTTTGGTCAAAGGTTGGACTCAGCGACCTTGGAGATCTTCTCCAGCCTTAATGACTCTGTGATTCTAAAGGATTTTTCAGCACTCCTGCTGTAATGCAGCTAATCTGAGATAATCCAATAAACTATTTATCTTGGCAAAACCGCTGTTTACGCTGAAACATCACAGCTCAGACCAAGGCTGCTTTTGGTAATTTTGAGCAGAAATTGCATCACATTTTATTATTTCAGCAAAGGAGGAAAATAATGCAGAGGAATGTATGAAGAAATTAGTAGATTAATACACAAAGTGCCTCTTCCAACTTAACCTGAGGCTCCTACAAAACCCAGAACACGTTTGGTGGAACACACACTGTTTGAGCTGTACAGGGGACAGCTGTACATAGAGTGATAAAGATTTGCAATGCCCAGTAACAGTCAGTATCCAAAAGGAAAATTCCTACTCCCCAGCACTGAGCAGGCCTGAAAACTCCAAGGAAGATGACTTTCATAGGGAGGTAGAGTAAAAGGCTTATGCCAAACTATACAAACTGGCTTCCTCAGGAATGAGCACAAAAGCAGGATCCAAGGCTGAAGCTGTGCCTGAACCTCATAGGAAGGTGGGACAGCTGCCACAGCCAGAGAATACACCAAAATTGTCTTCTGTTTTCTTGTCGTTTGTCTTTCCACTTTAACTAACACCAAGTGTATTATTCACAGTACTCAAAGAATAAACCTTCACATTCAGGCTAATATATATATATATATTCCAACAGTTCTAGAATAATGCCCTGCAGAGCAAAAGATTACCAACACTGTTAATGTTATGACCAAATATTCCTGGTGTCAAAATGCCATGTTTCCAGTACACAGAATGTACCAAACCCACAGATGAACTCAGAATACTCATTTTTTGAAGTGGATATCCATCCAAACATCACTGGTCAAATATGGAGGAGAGAACAAGGAACAGCTCCCCTTTATCCAAGACATTGGCCAGGTGGTCAAGACTGAATGTGATCTGATAAATATCTGAAGATGCAATAACCACCCCAGAACTGTTGGCACAAACTGCCTGAAAAAGTTCCAAGAAAGCAGAGTGGAGAATTTGGCTTTAAATGCTAATACAGGTGTGTACTGAGAGGGGAAGGTGGGCAGCTTGAAGTAACAGAATATTAATAACAAACATCGATAAACGTAAGAAATGTGACCACTGCAAATGACTGATCATATAAAAAAAAAAAAAAGCCTGACAGCCTTGGCAATAAATGCATGATGCTTACCTTTCTTCTTTGAGCAGGTTGAAGGGAAATCCTTGTCTTCTACTTTCACAGAGGGTCTGTTGCACTTCATCCTGCAGAAGAAGGAGCGTCGCGCCCCAGAGCAGAGCCGTGAGGGCCCGGGCGTTATGTCCGTCTTGACCGGGAGTCCGGCTGTGCGAACACGGGGAGCGAGGGAGAGTCTGTCAGGTTAACCACACACGTGGCTACACCGTAAACCCCACCCCACAATGCTTTACCCTCACTGGGCCTTGCACAGAAGTCCTGTTTTTGAGGTTTTCATGAATGTGACTGTGCAGGACCCAACTGGCCATATCAACACTGCAACTTCTGACTCCCCTTTCTGCTGTGAAAACACTGAGGCGAGCTCGAGAGCACAGGGCTCTGAGTGCAAAGATTAGCAAGAGATTGGACAAATCCACACAAGTGCTGCCATGAACACTAATTTCTCTAAACTGATTAAAAATGGAGAGATTACTTCTCCACAACCGGAGCAGAAATCCATACACAGTCACTCAGGAGGCTCCTGACCCTACAGACTGGCTCTTTTCTATCACACCTCCCACTCAGAGAACACACATGTATGTATAGACCAGAAGGGCCCCAATGATATCCAGGGATGGAAGGAGAAAAAAGGTAGCAGGGACCTACACAGGGACTGCAAATCCCCAGGTCCTCCAGCTAAGTCTAAGAAGTCTCTTGCCTTGCAGAAGTGCACATGGACATGTGCTAACAGTAAATCCTGACCTTTATCATATTCTCACAGGAGATCCTTTTCTGTGGGAAAAACAACCAAAACACATCACTCTGAGCCAACAGCAGAGCGCTGGTATCAACAGGGCTCTGGGAAGACATGGCATGCTTCCATGGCATGCATCAGGAGCAGAGGTATCAGCAAAACCAGTGCTCCAAGGGCTGATGGAGGATTTAAAACACACAGGAACTTTTCCCCGGCCTGCCATCCACTCCAACCATTTCTGCATGGGGATATGTAAAATCAAATGGCTGCCAACACGAACAAAAATTGTCAGGCCTTGTGGGCTTTTAACATAAGGAGGAAGACAGTATTTTAGTGGAAAGCGTGCCAATTCCTGTATTTTAGTGGAAAGCGTGCCTTCCTTAAAAACACACTGGAGTGAGGTGATCTCCAGGAGGTCAGCCTGCCCTGCACCACATGCCCTCCAAACTGCTGCACCGTGGTGAGAGTACAAGCTGTGCCAAGTTACTCATGCCAACACAAAAATAAATACGTGCATACATCCTCGTACTCCTCACCAGCATGAGTTCTTGAAATTCTACCAATCCGTCTATCATAGCAGATGGGAAGACTGTAATTCATAGTATTTATTTTTGCCCTAACTTTGTCAGAGGCATACAAAAAAAAAAAAAAAAAAAAAAAAAAAAAACAAG
>VZTX01010188.1:253129-285689 GCA_013400915.1 Pardalotus punctatus
CCCTTCGCCCAGCCCACAACAAAAAAAAATCCCTTTGCGGCCAAATTAGGGGGGGGGGGGAAAAAAAAAAGTCAAATCCTAAGTTATCCATCCTCATTGCATCGGTATAACCTTTAAAAACACTTCGTGTACAGTAGAATTTCTATACTAGGAGGACTGTCTTAACATTTAGAGATAACTGAGTCAACAGGCAAAATGTGAAATTACAATGAAGGCTTTTTGCATCTGCAAACATTTTTGGCATAATTCTGGGCAATGTGCCCAGAATGTAAAATAACTTTTATGAAAAGAAAGAACCCATGTCTTGTCCAATAATATTATGATTATGTTTAATAATGCCTTCCAATTAAAATGTTATTTTAACTGTATTTAAAAAAGCTCCTCTTTCAGAAACCAAACATAACCTGGATATTTATTTCTGTGCCTGGAGGCAACTAACTCCTATTTCCAAAGTACCTTCTTTCAGTCACACACAGGCATGCAGGAATAGGCCCCAATTATGTATCTTCAGAGTCACAGTGTTGCAGAAATTAAATTCTGACTATGCTGCATCTGGACACTGCAGTGCTTCAACAATTACACAAACCACTGAAGAACTTAACTGCTGATTAAAGAGATAAGCTCTCCACACTATAAAAACAGTGTAACAGCAGGCAGCCAAACATTCTAAGTCATGTTTCATTAGTGACCTCAAAACAAGGTGCTCATTTTATCATTGTACACTGAAAATCATGGCAAGGTAACCCATGGCAGCAAGTCCGCAATGGATTTTCCAACTGATGTCATTTTGGTTCATTTATGTAACAACTGAAGATTCTAACAGTTACCATCAAAATATCGGTTTCCTCAGATCTCCCTCTTCAATCTTTCTGCTTAAATTAAGAAATGCTAGTCATCATTAAACTCATCGACTTTACGAAGCAGTCTGCAGGTTTCCTAATTATCCTCCATAATCAAAACATTTTTAAGCTGAGATACAAGGCAGAAAAATACAGTTGGTGTGCTTTGGGAGACTTGTAGTCACAGATATTAACATCTTGTAATTAAAAGTTGGAACATACCCTGAGAATAAGATGTTTTAATTCATCATCTGATAGAAAAGCAGGCTTGTAGTTTGCTTCTGTATATGGGTTTGTAGCACCTAAAGAAAACAAACAAACAATTCCCACAATCATCAATTTACTACACACTTAAATGAGCAATTCTCCTTTGGCTCCTTCTTGGATTGTTGTTCATTGCTGGTATTCTTTAAAATGGAAGTTGTTTTTTTGGTTTTGTTTTGCTATCAACATGAGCTTTGTTGTTATTAACTTAAAGGATGAAGTTTTTTGCTAAGATACAAGTACTGCATTAGGCAGAATTGCAAATTAAATGCCTCTGAGATATCAATGTTTCTTGACATATTTTTGAACCCAAAGGTTGTGCTTGATTTATGGTCTAGTCTCAGAATTAGAAATAATAAAAATAAGAGATTGAAGAATAAAAACATTCCAACTATTTCTTCTCCTTGTAACTCAGTAAAACATGACAAGCTCACATAAACAAATCACCACTTAGGAATTTACAAATCAGTTCTCTCATTCCAAGCCCAAGACAAAACCCAGCATTACAATGACATCATCTTACAATGCCAAAACCCCAAAATTGGCAACAAATGAGGCAGCTATTTATTAAGGAGTAATTCTTCTCATTCTATTCCCTTCATAAAGGCAAGAGGGTCAAATTAGTAACCACTGAAGTGTTATGCAGGAAAGTTAAGCCTTTCAAAACCACAAGGTTATATATGACTGAAGACAGCAGATCTCCTAGAAATGACAACAATCACCAGGATCTTTTTTACAATTAGCTGCATCCCTTTCTTTTCTCAATGGTCTACTTCTTGAAAGGCTTAAGCTTTTAACATCATCACCAATTGTACCCAAGCACTGATTCACTCTTTTATGAAGCTTTAGGAACACACAGAAATTTTTAACAACTTCAACTCTTCCAAACCTGCGTTCCTCCCTTCAAGTGCTTGCAACAGAAACTGGTCAAAAAGACCAAAATTGAGTTTTCAAAGTACGCTCCATTCGTTCACACAGAGCTAAATGTACAAACACGAAATCTTAGAAGTCCTGGAGGAATTTTAGGAATACGTAAAATCTAACCTCTCTATCCAACACCTTGGTGCACTGCCTGCTTAGAGCAGTGCTCAGTACTGCACTGTCACTGTACTTAAGCCCACTGTTCCCTCTCCCCACCTGCCCTGGTGCTGTGGAACCTGGCAGCAGTGATCAGTAGGTCACATGATGGAAAATTATTCTTGTCTCATTCCCAAGTCCCCCAGCCAGATCAGGATATTTATTGGACAATGAACTAGTAAGTTCTGATGCACTGAGCATCAGACGCTAGGAAAAGGGGAGGAGTCCTCCCAAAATTAATTAACTTCCTCCTTTTCAGCAAAGGGCAAGAAAGGATGAGAGCAAGTGTGCCTTTGGGGAAATGCCATTTGGAATGCCCCTACAGCCCCAGGCAGCTCACCACGTAGTGTTTTCATGTGCTGGACAGCCATCCTGAGCACAGTGAGCTTGTCCAGCTTGCGGGACATGGCGTTGCACGTCGGCACCAGAGAGGCCAGTTCGTCTATGAAACTGTTCATTTTATCCCTCCGCCTCTTCTCGATCTGACTGTGAGCCTCCCTGCACACAGACGGACACACACAAGAGCAGAACACAAAGAACATGAAAAATGCCCAAAGCAACCTCCTCCTGATAACCAAGTTACTCTCTTATCCTTGTGACAAGGATGGCAGGCGTTCTTCAGACATTTGATGTTGATTATTTGGGTAAAGAACAGTTATAAGTAAATACGAAAAGTTGCAGCACAAGGTTCTGGTTTACCAGAAAACACACCCAGTGTTGGACATACAGCACAGGTTTATATTTCCCCATGTTAAGATTCACTGCTAACACTTTCACAACCCACGGTTGGGTCTGAAAGGAGAAAGATGAAGAATGTAGCATTACCAGAAACGTATCTGGCTTCAATTTCAACATCAGCGAAGTGACTAAAACCAAGTTAACCACCAAATTCGTATTTTCACAAAACTGTACGCAAACTGAATGAAAAATGTGAACAGGGCAAAGATATGAAAAAAAAAGGCAAGGTCAAAGTTAGAAAAAAGTATTTTCAGAAGAAACATACACAAATAATTCATACATGGCAAAAAGGAAGAGATAATTCTTTTTAATATATTTGTTTAGTGCATTACCTTGCATTTTTTATCCTGCCTTGTTGGTCTGCATACTCCAATCTGTTGAGAAATGACATCACAAAGTTAGAGCATTGAAAGCACTCAACCCAATTCTGTTAATGCATCTCACATACCTACTGATCCTCATTAAGATCAGATGTTTAGAATTTGAATGTTTATTTAACCTTCCTACAGAAAAGATCAGTATTTATAATACTGTGCCTCAGACTTTGGGTTGTTTTTTTTACTTTCTCTGCTTCATTTTGTTCAAGCAATCTTTGTACCAGCAGAGTAATCATTTGGGACACCTGACCACAGTGACACTGAGAACAGGCATCCACAGACAGGATCCTGTGTCAGAACTGTGGAAGTGAGATTTCACTGACTGTATCAACAGTACCTTCCATGTTGGTCATCTTTATCGGTATCCATACCTTCCCTGCAGAAACAGAACAAATCAACACATCACAAATCCAGCAGGATTGGCAGAACTATTACCCAACTACCACGAAAGCAGAACGAAGTATTCCTGCCATCTCTAAATCACAAATGCAAAAATAGGAGTATAAAAACAACAACCTGGAAGGACTAAGGGAGCTGTGTGGTTTTGGTAACATTAAAACATTTTCTTAAATTAGTTGTGTCTCCTTCAGAACTCACTAAATGGCACAGTTTGATGTGTTTGACAGTAAAACATGCTGCAGTTCAAAGACATCATCTGTTACAAGAATGTTTTTCAGCTAACTAGATGGGGGGAAGAAAACCCAACTTTGTGCAGATGCCTGTGTGTTCTATACCCCAGCTTGCCTTATGGCAGTTGATTTTGGGGTAGATGATAATAACCTAAACTAACACAGCACTGGAGATGGCCAAATACATGGAGAGAATAAAAGTCTGTATGAAACTAACGAGGCACATTTGAAAGTAGTACAGCTTTCAGTGTAGATACATGCTTTGCTTTTGTTTCAACATGAAGAAAGAAAGGAAGGAGGGAGGCATGAAGAATAGGAATAATCCCCCTTATTACATTTTAATATTGTAGCCATATGTGCAAAACTAAGCAGAAGAGGAGAGCAAAAGTTTTCATAGCTGTACTTGGTAAAAAGAAGCTAAATGCCTACTACTACACATCTTTTTTTAGACAAAATAACTAGGAAGAGAATGTTTGGATTTATGTAAATCTGTACAACTGTGCTTAAATGGACATTCCTAGGCCTCCTTAATCTGGTTTAATTTCTACCTGTAAATTTTAAGTCTATGGAAGCCAAAGTCAAGGAAAAAACACTGGGCATCTTTTTCAAGTGAAACCAATTAGTGAAATATTCATACTTACTCAAAAGGAAAGCCATCGAGTCTGAAAAGAAAGAAAAATAAAGTACACCATATATAGGAAATAAGAATAATGTCTTACATTTTCTGCTGAAATTCTCAAGCTAATTCATATTCTATTTGAAATGAAAAGCACAATGAAAACAGGACAATAGCAGTGAGCGTTTTCTAAAGAAACAAGCTTGTTCGAATTAATCTACTTTCTGAAAGAGTAATTCTGCTTTTTAAGAAAAGAGCACAGTTCATTACACTTAACGTGAAAAACTAATAAAATAACTAACCTAAATTATGTTATGCAAATCATTGAGATATTGTTTCATCTTCAGAAAGGAAAGATCTGTGCTTTATGCGTGTTGTCCTCGTGGTTAGATAAATGGGATTTCAGAGGACTCTAAGGCCAGAAATAACAAATAAAAACAAAAATAAAAATAAAGTATCCCAAGTTTCTCAGTTTTTGATTCTTGCCCAGCAGGACAGATGAACATTTTGCTTTAGTCTAAAGTCCCAAGCTGAACTTTATACAGAATTTATCATATCTTAAGAAAATTAAACAGAATTTCTACATTCAAACTAACTGCTGTCAACACTTCAAGACTATAAAGTGATCTGAAATACCACTGAGCTTTACCATAAGAGGCTATATTTTATAAAAGCCTTATGAAAAAGTCTTCTCAACTCAACCATTAACCTACTAGTTATTTCTGTTCAACACTGGACACAAGCCTTCTTAAAAACAAACATGGTAGCCTTTCATGCATTATGCATTGCATTCTCAGATCAATTATCTTTGTGATCCGTTTTAAAACAATAATAATGCTAAATGTCTTCTTCATCTCCCAATCTGTGCACTGGAGTTATTGTCTCAGCCACCGACTCCTGATGCTCACAATTAAACAGCACTTGTGACACCACTTTTAGTTCTGGGATGTTGTTAAAACAACCCCAGAAAGCAAAATCTAAGAGGTACAAGGCAAGTCCCTAATGCATCAGGGTAGTTTTTCTTATGTAATATTTCAATTGAAAACATTACTCCCAAAGAAAGGAACTGTGCACAGTCCTGTGCATAAAGCATGGATTACAGCATTTGACCAGCCCTTGCTGAAGCGACAGCAATAGGTTGGGTAGGAATTTTCCTGGAGCAGTTGCAGGAGGAAAAACTAAAAAGCTGTTGTGGAGAGCTGAAAGTGCAGCTGATGACTCCTCTTGCTTGTACTCAAGTTTAAGAGGTGAACAAAGAACCACTCCGAAACACTGGCTCTGCCTCCCTTATTCCCTGGCTTCACTGGTATGTGAAGCTTCAAACTGGACACTTGGATAATTTATGTAAAAAAATTATTAACAAGCAGCAAAAGTTGGAACAGCAGCATTTCTGAACATTTACCCATACATACATACATAAGGAGGGATCAAGGTAGTCTACCTTAAGTTCTACTATCAAAGAGGAACATTTACCAGCCACCACTTACTTTGCAACACAACATGAACTGTGGTATGACTACAGCTGTTGTAAACTTCTTTTACTAAGGATTCAAGGAAACAGTGTTTTCACACATTTTTTAAAAAATGCACACAGAACCTAAAGGACAGAATTATAACTTACAAGAACAAGCTGTCTTTTGGAAAAGAGGAAATTGGTAAGATTGAAGCCGTTCACTGAATTTTGCAGTAGTCAATTCGACTGGAGAAACATCTGCTTTTCAGGGAGACCAAAGGCAGCTCAGAGAAGTATTTAAAATTTTGTGCATAAGTTCTCCTAAAAAGAAGCTCGATGCACAGGGAATCTAATTCTTAATTGTCATGCTCAGCATGGATTAAAAATTCTGCCCCTCCTTGTAAAAAGAGCTGCCAACAATCTAAAGGCCCCAGCAATAAAAATCTGTGCTAAGTTACATAAAAATGGACTCTGTGGCTGGATGAATAATGGATGTGGCCACTCAGAAGTTCCCCTGCAGCCACACTTTGCAAAGTTACAATGCAGAGGAGGCTTGCACAGGGACTTGCAGTACGTAGGCTGCTCTTGGTGTTCCTCATGCAGGAGACATTACAGCTTTGGGAGTTCAGCAAACTCTGCTGTGACCTTCCCTGTCCTAAAGCAGAGTTGGTGGGATTTCCTTCTACAGCTGAGAACCAATACAAGACTGAACCAGCTGATTAAAAGAAAGGCAGCTCTAATACCTCAAACCAGAGATATTCAGATTCATATTCAAATGAGAGACCAAAATAGCTTCATCAGGCAAAGGTTGGCAGCACATTGATAGGAAGTGACTAAATAGGCAAAAAATAGGTGAAGAAAAGGAACTATTCCTAGTTTTGCTTCCACTTTACAATAAATTTATTATCTTCCCCCTCTTAGTCAGACATTTCATTTCCTATGTAAATGGTCAATATAATCAAGCTTCACACTGGATATTTCATCAGTATTAAATGCATTCCCCCATCACCCAGAAGTTTTTCTCCTCAGCCTTACCCAATGTGATAGCCCTCAATTGTAGCTGTATGAGATAACAGCTTAATTTTTACTATTACATAATGAACTTGCCTCTTAATGCATAGTAGCTTTCTTCTTTACTAAAACCTTTAAAGCAGGTTGTAAAGAAAATGTTATTTAAAAATTGCTATAAATATATCTGCAGTCTTCCCCACTGTATTGTTGTGTTACCACTTCCTTTTAGCAGTGCCAAATCAAGAGAAATCCAACTTACTGATAATCAGTTGAGCTTCCCTTTCTTTTCCTATTACAGTCCATTCCTGAAGTGCTAAGGGAACTGGAGATCAAGTCAGCAGGGTCTGGTGACATAAAGTCACTAATTGTAGAAGATATGTCCATCCTTTGGTCTGCCATTGGACTGTCTAACATTAGGGAAGAAATAAAAAACAACCCACCAACCAAAAAACCACTGTGTTAATATAAGCAGACACTTACATATTTTTAACCTAAAAAGTTCTCTCAAACTTAACATTCTTAAAAAACTGCAACAATCACAGTTTCTATGATTTCCTCTTGCTGTAAAAGTAACAGGTAATTTCTCCTTTTCCAGTAACTGCTGTAGTGAATATTGCACATAAACCATGACCATTCTCAAAACATGTTATGTAACACAATTGTTTTTAAAGAATTGTCTGTGTGATCTTGAACTAAACCAGGTTTATTCTTATGTTCCCTGGCCAGCCAATTGCTTCTACCTAACAGAAATATTTCTGACAGGAAACACTTGTTTTAGTGTGTCTCTGCATTTGAAGATTATATCATAATAGTTCACAAGCTTTTAAAGTTCTATTTCCACTGAATTCAGAACATTTCCATAGAAATAAGCACCTTTGTACAGCAGACCCCACAAATAAAAAAATTATAACCCAGTGATGGTCTAAGAAGACTAGTTAAAGGTACAAATTAATCTAATTGGCTTTTTAATTCTCTAGACTGCAAATAATTTAAATCTTCACTATTTAATCCTCTAGACTGCAAATAATTACATCGTCAGAAGAAACCCTGTGAAAACTTCACTGCTATGTAGCATTGACTGTGAAATAGAAGAGGTTTTACCTGAAGGCCTGTCTTGGAAGCCTAAATCCACTTGGGCAAAGATGATGATGCTCAGCCCAAAGCAGCTGATAAGCTTAGAACTCTTCCATGCCTCATGTTCTGTTGGTCAAATACTTCCAAAAACCTGAATGTGAGGAAAATCAGCAAGCTTAAAAAAGACCTTCAAAACAATTGTTTTAGACACAGTTTACAAAAGCCATAGATGTTTCCAACTCAGGGATCAAATATTCATTTCCTTACAAAGTGTAGAAGCTTTATCCATCCATCAAAAGGGCTAGATGCTGGGATGTGCATCTTATAGAAAACTTGAAGCCTGCAGAACAAAACAATGTTTAATCCCCCTGTCCTTTGAAGATGCCAGCTGCTGTTACAGTGAGAAACAATACAGTAAGGCAAGCCCAAACTTATGACCATCTTAAGAATAAGGCAGTCAGGAGTGAAGAATAAATACACCCTTGGCACTATGCCAGCTGTTGAACTCATTCTGGCAGCATCTGACAACAAATGTGTTCACGATTGTGATTGTGTGATGATTGATTATGAGCAGAGGGACTTTGTACGAAGACCAAAGAATGGCAAAAAGGGCCCAAAAGGAAGTGATGCCAAAGAGACTCTTTCTGCCCAAAGCCTGGTCCATTGGGGATGCACATCCCAACATCTAACCCTTCTGACAGTACAAACTCAGGCCCTTAAAAGTGTCTCCCAGCTATACTACAAATACGTGGATGTACTTCCCTTCCACACTGCTGTCACCAGATAAGTTTTCCAGCAAAACTTACTATGGAAGACTTAGAAACTGTTCTACATTTTCCTCTTGCATGAAAATTTCTGAAGTCTATTAGATACACAGTTTTCTGGTTGATGCACCTGTGAGCATCCTGACTGCTTTTCCAACCTGTGACAGCAGTTGAATTTCCCAAGTGCACAGAACAAGCAGCTCCCACTCTCAGAAGCTGACAAGTCAAACAACCAATATTCTGTCAACATAACTGCATTACAACCAATTCTACTGTCACATATGTAGACATGTTAGGAGTTATTAGCCAAAAAAAAAAATCCAGAGTTATTTGGTATCATTTTCTACAGCTCTGGCAGAATAGCAAATTCAGAATTTCACAAGCTTAAATTATCTAATTTTCAGGTCCTGGCAATGTAAGGTCAGGCAAGTCATTGCCTTAGTACCACTAGCTTCTGAAGAGAGGATCTCTGTTGTTCCAGGAGCAGAGCATCCAAACTGCTGCTGAGGGCTCATTGTCCATCTCACCCAACAACTTCCCTGTGCTCCTTTCCCAAATAACCCGACCCCTTTTCCATTTTTGAGAACGTGTGGACGTACTGGCACAAGCATGTCAAGGGGCCAGCTGACACCAAAACTGACCAAAGCTAAATCAGTACAAATTTAAGTCAAATTATGCAATTGCACTGAATCCATAACCACATTTGTTTTGCAAGGCTTTCATTCTCACTCACAGCTATTTATAAGTCAGACCCTGCTGTCTCCCTATGCCAGCCTTTTCCCAGTTGTCTGCTTTGTCTCTCTTACCCCAAACAGTCCAGCAGCTACAGACTCGATTGTGTTACTGTGGTGTATGAGATTACTGCATCTCAATTACCAGTAAAACCAGTCACTGGCCAATTCTCTGGGCTTGGTTCAGACCCAAACCCATTATCTTCAGCCTCAGTTATGTGCAGACATTAGTTATAGCTACACTCAGTGTGTTTCTGAACACCTCTCTATGTGAGGGTGCTTGTTGAATTCACATTTTACTGCTTTAGATAATTTCATGGACTACCTATGATGACCTCCGACAGAAGGCTGGGATGAGCTGGAACAAGCAAAGAAAAAAGGGGCTGGAGGAAAAAGGGGTTGTAAGTTTAGCACAGTCTTTTCCCTTTAAGAATGCCTGCAACAGTCAGCATTTTAGCTTCAGAGTGAGAACACTGCACAAGTCACTGTGCACTAATGCAAAAAACAAATTGTTGTCCATCTCAAAAATTTCTTATCAGTTTTATAGAAAAAAAACTTGAAATCAAGTACCTATTCAGCTGTGCTATTTTATACCTGTCTATATTTTATAGTTTCAAAGCAGCTATTTGAAGTGTCTTGACCATTTAAGCAGGAAAAAAAATAAAGAGCAGGATTCTCAATTTCTTTTCCATCAGCCCTTTCCCTACCATGTCCCAAATGCTCATCCAGTTCTAACAATCACAGTCCTACATTTTAGCATTACAGGAGTTAAGAACCATACATGTCTCCTGAAATGAGTTTTAAAGTTAAGAAAATGTCAACTCAATGATCAGAGCAAAAATCAGCATGCCCCACTAAATAGTGAGTTCAGAGAAATGCTTTTTCACAAGGCTTTGTTAAAATTCTGGGAAATTGAATATTTTACTGTCTTTTCAGCCTCCAGCTGCTCGATGCTCAATGCCTTAAAAAAATTCTCTCTGAGAAGGAACACAAAAGTTACCCATATATATAAGCAAAGTTCAAATCTTCCATTTATGATGCCAAACCTGTTGCCAAAGTACTCTAAGGACCTACTTGAAAAAATGCCATGGACTCTACTTCCCGATTAACTTCTGTAGAGGAGAATCAAATGATATTTTGTCACTGTGTCCATGACAGTTTGTCTTTACAGCCTCTTTGGGACTACTTCTGTCAGGATTCCCCTTCCTTGCATTCCATCTTTCTCTGATTCCCCATAACAAGGCTAATGAGACAGTAAAAAGAAATCTTACTGTTTGTCCCTTAAAAAAAAAAAAAAAAGTGAGATGACACGTGACCAGCTTAATCATGCAGCAAAGCTGATCACGAGTGCACCACAAACACCTCTGAGCAAATCAAGGTCACAGCTAAAGTAGGTCAACTACATGAGCCAAGCACCCACCCGGGGAGTCAGGACCTCTTTACACAAGCCCCATCAGTTCTGGTTACCCCCAGGGAAGAGGCAGCTATGTCCAATGCACACACAGATTTATTCTAAAAGAAATGCAATTCATAACTTTATGAATCACAAGTGTCTCGGATCTCAAAAGCCCAATTTCGCAATGACAGAGGAAAACCGTGGTGTGGTTTCCTGAAGAAGTCATTGAAAAGATACTCATTGTCCCTCTGTGTAATGACTGAACCAAAAACAGCTCCAAAAAGGAAATCATCTACTTCCCTTCGCAGCAGTATTCCATCGCTGGAGTTAAGTGTACAGTACAAGCTGGTACAAAACAGAAAAAGGTTATTTATCTTCCCTAGCAGCAGTTTGCTGCTGCTGGAAGCTCCCAACACACATGCACTTGGCAATGGGGGAGATTTCAGCTCAGCAGCATGAGGCCTCCAAGGGTCCCTGGGATGATTTCAAGCTGCAGACCAGCATCCGTGGGCATGATGCTGCAAGTAACAAGCAGTTGCTACATCAGAATCTTTATAATGGAATACTCCACAGGAATCACAGGAAGATCTTTGAACTAAAGCAGTGGTAGGATCCTTTGCCCTCAGTACTTAAGGAGCAGCTCTCAGAATACTTTGTAACTTCCCAATATATATTGATACTACTTGGTTTTAATGGCACATTTGTGCTCCTCTCCGTACTCCCAGAAGACAAAACGCCCTGTGGCTTCCTCTCACATGCAGATCCATCTCACCACACTCTCTGGCAGAAAGAAGGGATTTTACCCTGGTTTGCTGGTTGAGGTCACCCTTTTACCACTCACTCCTCAGATATCCACCAGCCCCTGGCCCCCTGTGATCCACATCTGAGTTTTGGAACTCTCCTGGAGTTCAGGAGGAGTAACTCATGTTTCAACCCCGACTACACACACAGAGCTGGTCCAGCCTCCTGCAGCTCCTCCAACCCCTCACTACAGGGCACAGGGATGCCCTGATCTGTGGAAGCCAGAGGCACAGGCAGCCCTCAGCTACCCAAGAGACCCCCTCTTGCAACACTGCTCCCCATCCTCCATCAGGAAAAAGAAGCATGCTGGAGGGAAGCAGCCCATGAATTTTAACCAACCACCAAGCTACAAGATAAATGATTTTGACATGGGGGAAAAAGTCTCCAATAAACAGAAGAAAAACTCCATGTACAGTTTCTCAACAGATCAATACACTGCCCAGGTATACTTGCACATCAAAACGATCTGTTCATCAATAGAGCCTCTAAGAAAAGGCAGAACAGGTCATGGCATCACCTCACAGCTTTCCAGACTCTCATAGTGGTGATGGAGACACAACAATATGCTATATGCTGCATTTTACCTTAATCACAGAACACTGAGACTTCCAGATCAAGACGGGTCTCAGATCCTATCTCTCCTTGTTTATAAGGGAAAGTACCTAAAAGCTTTACTTCCAGCTACTTTAACAAATGACTTCTCTGTTGCCTCAAAACCAAGAGTCAGTGGTAATTAAAATAACTTTCTCTTGCACTGGGGAGCTCAGAACCAGACCCAGAAGTGTCTCAGCAGTGCTCAGTACGTATGAAGGATCACTTCCCTCAGCCTGCTGGCAGCACAACTCCTAATGCAATCCAGGAGGCTCTTGGCCTTCTTTGCTGCAAGGGCACCATTGCTGGCTCATGAACCATCAATATCTTTTCTGCCAAAGTGTTTTCCAGCTGGGCAGTCCCTAATCTGTTTTGAGACATGGGGCTTTTCCTCTCCAGGTGCAGGATGTGGCATTTGCCTCTGCTAACTTCCTAAGGTTCTTGGTGACCCTTTTCTTTGGCCTGTAGAGATCCCCCTGCTTAGTAGCACACCCATGTGGTGTCTCAGACAGTTCTCCCAGGTTTGGATTTGTCTGCAGCTCCAAGCAGAAAGTTCAGACAGTATGGAAGGAAAGGAAAACAGGCGGATTCTGGAAAGAGAACCCAACAGAATTAAACAACCTCCAAAAATCCTCACTCATGATGTTCTATTGGTGAAGCAGGTAAATATGTGTTTCAAGGGTGTGTAGTCACATGGGAAGGCCTTATGGATAGAAGAATGGACCACCTTCATAGCAGAAAAGGAAAAATGGATCAAAACCAAAGCCAACCCATGTAACTTCCAGGAATCAAACCTGTTTAGACCAGCTGTGCTATGGATGAAGTATTTCCCCCGTTAGCAGGGGACTGGCACATACCTGTAGTCGTACAGCTCAAGGTCTAGGTTACAATTCCACAGAACAGCCACGGGAGACATCACCAGAACCAGCATCCTGATTATCCAGCTCACCCTCAGCCACAGGAGATTCCATTTCCCCTCACATCTCAAGACTGTGTGCCTCTCCACCTATCCAGTGAACCCCAGCTGCAGGAGTGTTTCAACAAAGCTTGCTAGTTTGCAACCATTACTGAAGGCTTGATCTAGTATAAGCTTCTCGTCAGCCAAGATTAGACTCTTTGAGCTCTTATTCTTTGAAGTGAGCTTATGTTGGCCTGTTTGCATATTTCATTCTGGGCAGCCATCAAAAGGAAACATCACAAGGGAACTAATCAAGCCCTTGTGAAAAGGTGGTGATGCACACTCTTGGAAATCAGTACTAACACGCTGCTGTTACCAAAGGAATTTGGCCTGCTTCAATAATCAATCTGCCAGCACATGCACTCCTCAGGTTCCAAGAAACTGCTTCCACAGGGAAAACAGAAAGGGACCCACCTTCCTTGGAAGGCCAGGTTTGAAGGGATCTATGAAACCCCTACACACGAAACAAACTATAGCCTCTCTACAGGCTACTGGCACCAACAAGTCCTCCCATCACCACATACTGGGTATGACTCTGTGCTGCACTAATTCCCAAGATCAGCCACAGTACACAGAGTGAGACTGAACCAGCACTTCAGGTGTGTCCACCTAGAGCAGGAACCACTGAATTCTGCCTCAGAGCTCTGCAAACATTTTGCTGGGAGCCTTATGACATTCTGACAGACTGAGGTCACCACACATGTCCTAGGAACACATCTTCATATTTCATCTCAAATGTCAACATGGATACATTAAAGAAGGTTTTACGAAAAAGTGTAGCTGCCACACAGCATCTGTAAGGTAATAGCTGATCTCCTCCAAAGAGTGAGAAAAATTATGGTAAGAATGACACCCAGGTCTATCTATCAATGAAAGATCCACTGCCAATCAGCACACTCCTTCACGCCTTTAGTTGTCTTATTTCAACAGGTCCTGCTGATGAAAAACATCCAGATAGATTTCACTGGAAATGGATGCAGCCAAAATGGAATAAAAAAAATCAGTAATTATGGGAACAGCTGCTTGTAGCAAAAGGACTGAGCTCAGTATCAGAAGTAGTTTAATTACCTAAACAAACCCACCACCCCAAACCAACATGCTTTAAGACAGTGCTTCAGAAACATTCAGCACAGCACCCCAGAATTTCTGTAATACAATATATAGAACAAAATAATTATATTTTACATTTAAAATAGGGTGCACTGATGCCAAATGCTGGTAAAGTAAGTTCACAAAATCTATGTCAGGATGTGATATTTAATATTCCTTTATTCCAATCCTTCAGAAGACTTTGTGTGTGTGTGTGTGAGAAGAAACAAGGCATTGTATTTTCAAGACTGAGGAGGATGAGAAGACTTAAAATTAACAGACAACAGAAAGTTTAAGTCCTTTGGGCCAGTTATTTCAATTACTCATTTGACATCGAAATCAATTTTTCTTTTAGTAATGATAGATCCACAGAGTTGAAAAAACCAAACCCAGCAAAACAAATGAAATCTACTCCCTCAATTACTGCAATATCAGCTTCGCTGAAGCCCTGAGTTTCCAAGCCAGGTCCAGCCTCTCAAGTGTCAAGGACTATTTCACAACCACTGAATGCAATCATTGCTCACCAACCCTAAGCCATCCAAGGGATTTGGAGGGGGTGGGGACAGGGCAGTGGGTGTGAAAGACAGAAAAATCTATTCTACCATGTAGGTAAATCAATTATCCAACGATAATGGGCTTCAAGGAAAAATCTAATCAAAGTTTATTTCTATAATAGCTTATGTACTTCCAGCAAGCTTTGATCAGAAACACACACCCAAAGCCACAAAACAACAAAAACCTTCTCAATTGAGGAGGCAGTGGTTCTGTGAAGTCTCCCAAGTTGTACACATTACTTCTGATCTGTCAACAACATAAGATGCACCACAGAGTCAACTTCAAAGCCAGAATTTTAGAATATTAGAAATTTCTCTGTAAGAGGACTGTACACAACCTGGACTGACATTTCTGGAGCAGGAGAAACACACAAGATAACAAGCAGGTAAGCTACTTAACTCACTTCCCATATTACACAAACAGTGGGAATTTACAATCGGTGCCTCAGTAACTCCCAGCTGAGAAAACCTTGTTTTTGCACTTGCAGTCTGAAAGATGCAGCTTTTTGTTTCAAGATTTCATCCAACTCCTAAATATGAGCACCAGTTTACAGCAGACAGATGTTTTAGATACAGATTTTAAAGACTTCTATTAGCCAAAGAGAACAGGGAAGTTTCATTTAGTTAAATGTACATCTTCTAATTTAGAGATGATCAATAAAGTGCAACTGTACACTGTAACTATTAATATGACTGTGATATGATCTGGGCAAATTTAATTTCCTTACTGCAGCTCAGTGAAACTCCTGGGTCCTCACAACACAGCAAATATTCTTCCTATAGTTCTTCATCTCACAAGTTGTCTTTCAGTGGCAGGAAGGCAAAATCCTCTCGGGAGTTCTAAAAAAACGTGTCTTTTAAATGAAATAGCAGCCTAGCAAAACACTTCCTCATTTATGTCAAAAGTAGAAGCTGTGTCAGCTCCCACTCTAATACTCAGCCTGTCTGATCAGTGACTTGGCACACCATGGAGCCCCTTCCAGGGCTTCTTCCTCAAGCTCAGGACTACTGCTTGTACTTTAATACCTCTTCTAATAGGATCTCTTGACTTAAACATTTTAAGTGAGCACTAGCTTTAACTCAATTCACTCTTCTCACTGGCACAGCACTGTTTTAGTACTCTACATTAGTTACTCCAGCTTCCAGCCACCAAGTCCTTCTGGGCTTTTGTCAGGTTTTCTTTTTCTTCTCCCCTCCTCTTACTGCAGCATTGTAGGCGCCCAAACCAGACAATACCTTCAGGCCATGGCATGACTAATGCTACCCAAGTAATATTTTCTCACTTGACTTCTAAAGTTTATGCATTATGGGAAGTTAGCCATTTTTCAGCTAAATAGATTGAACCACTACACACTTATTTTAGCCTCTGAAGAGCATCTATTAAGGTGAAAATTCTAGTTTCCAGTGTTTTCTTTTGAGCTGAATCACCTGGTCCAAATATTCTTAGACATACTGCACAGAGCTGATTCTGTTTTCCAGTCCCATTATTACTACAACAAACCCAAACACATTTGGCATGTGTGAGACCTTTCATTCAGAGATCCATTGCCAAACTACAGCTACATACTTTATATCTTCAGGGAACAAAGCATTGGAACAAGAAGGCCAAAATATCACAAGAAGGAGCAAAGACAGGTGATTCTATTTATAGCTGATACTTTCATTTCCATTTTTGCATATTCCCTCCGGTCCTGCTGAATTTCATCTCTGGCTGGAAGAAGCCATCTCTGCTCTCAGCATTCCACCAGCCTGACAAAGCAAAGCAAACAGGCTGTCACTTTCCCTTCCATCCTAAAGTAAGCCCTGGGAAAAGGAAGAAACCCTGCCTGGAACCAAGCTGGGGTATTCCTCATTCTGGCTTCCTCTCTACCATTTCTTCTAGGACACATGTCCCCAACAGGTTCCTTTTCCCCCACTGGTTTCTTAAAAGCTCTTTTTGACTTCACACAAAATCAGCTGGCAAACACAGATGCACCACATCCACATTAGTCTGACAGAAGAAATATTGATGCTATCTCAGTACTAGAGGAGAAGCTCAGCTTCATTTTTGTTCTCCCACTATACCAGTGGCTTTTGGATAGGAGAGCATCACAGCTTTTTGTTACATGTACAAATGGGAGTCTGCTTAAAAAAAAAAAAAAAAATCCAGAGAACATACAATAATGGCATAGCTACTGTATAAGTTAACAAAGTTTGTGTGGAAACAGAAATTTACAACTTGAAATTAATGACAAATTTCCAGCTTTAAGAAAACATCTCCCTACATATGCACCTGCAAGTAGCTACAGCTACAGTCCCTCTGTTGGTGGAGCAACAATGAACACTAACAAAAATAAGCTCAGCAGGTTCCCTTCCTGAAGTCCCACTATGTGCCAGTTGAGTCAAACTAGTGAAACCCAGACACTGCAACAATTTAGGACTTCCATGTTTTATAGAAAACACATAAAGAAACAAACATGAAAAAAAGATACACGTAATTTTCAGTCTTGTTCAATGCTTCAGAGGTAATAATGCCACCCATTCCTGAAATCCAGGCTTTTAAAGGAGCCATTTGCTGGTAAGGCTGAGAAAGGTGGCATTTCCCAGCCGTGACAGCTCACACTGGGGCATTATCCCACACTGCCCTTTGGAGAGAGCCACATAAAGCAGTTGGAAGCACAGCCATAGAGAACACTGTGAAGTAGGGCAAGCTCCCAAGGCCCCCCGGGCCAGCACTAATATTGACACAGCACATTAGGAGCAGAATTGCTGTAGCTGATGGCTCCCTGTCCAGCCAGGAGCAGTGCTTAGGGCTGCTATGGAACAAGGCAAAGGATGGCAGGACTGCCTCCCCCGTTTCCAGTGACAATGAAAGCACAATGACAGCTAAAGAAGTCCTTTAGCAGGACATTAAAAGTAAAGTCAGATATCTCACTGTACCATATACTGAATGTTTAAGTGAATACTCTTGGCTTGCAATACAGCACTAGCTACTTTCATGCTTCCTTCTCTCTCACGGATCAACTGGAATTTCTGTGTGATGTGATACAGTCCAAGGTGAGCCTCAAACACCCTACAGTGTGAGCTTCACTGAAGCCAGCATCATGGGCAGTTTGGGGTTTGAGGTTTTGTAATTACAGCATTCAAAGGAAGACCTGATGGAGCAAATCAAGTGCAAATCAAGGGAAAAACCATCAGAATACGACTTGAAGGAAGTTGTCTTGTCTAGCTCAGGATAAGCATGACATACTGCTGAAAACCTCATAGCAAAGTTTCACAGAACAGCCGCTAAAACATTTTAGTGCCAAAGGGATGGCTTTACTTCCTTTTTTATTCTCTTGTCACTTCCCCCAGATTCCCCTTCCAGTACTCCAGCAGAGACTTTTATAAAGTCCCCAGAGCCTATCCATACAGTGTGTTGAATTCATCAGGCTGAATAATAACTTGAGAGAAAGCACAGTCTTCTGGGGGGGTTGAAATCTCAACTGTCTTGCTGAAAGGTCAGATGACACCCAGAAGCAGCTCAAAGCAAGGGGAGGAGATATGTCAGAGAAGGGGAAAGGGAAGAACTGTCCCATTCAACCACAGCTAAGTGGTTAAAATATCCCTGTTACAGCCTTTCTGCACTTTCAAGATATTTACAGCACTCCCACAGGATTTTCCTCATGCAAATCCCTCCATGATTTGAGCAAGACAAGGTGTGCTGAGACCTTTACTGATCCACATCTGCACTGTGACATTTTCTCTGCTCTTTTGTGAATGACAAGTTATGAATATATAGACACAGTAGAGGAGTATTTCTATCCACTCTGCAGTCACTGCTGCAGTGGGAGTATAAGCTTTATTTTCCTGAGAAAGGCGTACAGCAATAGAAAAGCCCTTTACAGAAATGGCTGATACAACATATTCCTTTGTCGTGCCTCTGTACATTCATGCTAATGTTGAGAACCACCAAACTTCCAAACCTGAGACATTCAGCAGCCACGGATACAACTAGATACAAGCCTCTCGACGTGCCTTTTCCAGACAGGCTTTTAAATCTATGATTTCTAATTTAAATCAACAGTCAAGTTCGAATGTGTATTTTTACACTACAACTGAAACTGAAGAAGTTTTAAAATTGCTGCTGTATTTGGAACAAAGACTCATGTTCCCAAATCATGACAGCCCTTTATAAAGGCAGAGGAATGATCTGGGAACACCAGCAGTTCACTTAATGGGATCCTTATGCTATGCAGACATCTCAACCATTATAAAAATTAAAAATAATGGAAATGGAAGTGGGGAAGAACAGTATGTGATACACACGCATACAGAAAAACCCAAGAGAGAAAAAATCCAAGACCAAACATGGGCAACTGAGGAAGAAAACTTGTTCAGAAAAAAACCCAACAAAACAAACCACAGCCACCCATCCCAAAAAATGATTCTTCATAAAACTGAAGGCTGCATGCTTGATTTTTTTTAAAAATGATTTCTTGTGCTTGACTCAAAGATCCATCCACGCAACAACCTCCTTCCCTTCCTAATAAAGAAGGGATGCAACACAGAGCAAAGGGCCGTCTGACTAGCAGTTGCAATCAGAAGTTTTTCCAACCCATTGTTTTATTCCAAAAGAGAACATTCCACAACCTACGCAGACTGATCCCAGTGGACCTAGGAAGGATCACTAGACAGTTCACATTCCTCCTCAAAAAAGCTTAAGTAGGTTGAGATGATTTTATTTCTGCAAGTAGCAGACTTATGCCAAATATTAATAATGCAGTCCCTTAGTTACCACTTACAAATGCTCATAATTATTTACAGCTCCTGAACAGTACGGAGGATGGCTTGGATATCATCCAACAAATCCACAGCAATTAAATTTATTTAAAAATGGGAAACTTTCTAGTTTCACTCAGTGGAACAAGACAGGCAGCGAGTTCTACTTAAGGAAGAGTGAAATAAACTGGTCCTTTTCAGCTGAGAAAACTGGCAAGCCCAGGGTCTACAAAATCATCAAATGTCACAGGGACATCAAACAAAGGTTTGGCTGAAAGGCTTGGAATAACACAGCTCTTTACATGAGGTGGAAGGCTGTGGAAACTCTCTGCCAGGTAACTGGAGGGCTAGAAGCTCATGTGGTTTCCATAGAGAGACAGCAGTCCATGGAAAGGAATTCTGCTGAGGGTTACCACCACATGTGGCCTGTGAAGTCCCTGAGCTGAAAATAACTGTGAGCCCGAATCCTACTCTTCAGCAGGAGCAACTCACAGCCCTGCTGGAGACAGGACTCCACAGAAACTGGGTCTTCATTATGGCTCACAATGGTCCCTCTTGCCTTCTTTTGGTATTAACAAAAGAACATTATGTCCATTTCTAAGTATTCAGAGAAACTTCTACTTCCAAGTATGATATACATGGAATACTCATAGGAAAAGTGTGAAATATACAGCATTTTCAAAAAACCCTTCCAGGTCAACTCTGTTTTGGGTTAACTCACCCACAATTATCACCCTACCACCACTCAGCACCAGGCGGAACATTTGAACTGAATCAGTACACATCATGAGTTTAGCTAAACAGTTTGTAAAAGCTTAGCTTATCAGAAAAAAAACAGTCTAATACAGGAAGCCAGGTTTATATGCTCAGCGTCTGCTTTCGTAAGTGGAATTTCAAATCCAGTTTGAACAGCTGAACTCCTCCTGCAGCACCCAGAGACAACAGCACTGAGCAGGGAACCACATAAAAGTCAGCAGGCACAAACCACCCAAAACAAACACTCAGAATGGCAGTCCCAAGCCTCACCTTGCCAAACACTTCAGTCCATACACACTTCCCCACTCCACCTCACGTCTTTCCTACAGTATCAGATCTTTCCTATCATCAAGTAGAGCTCACAATTCTTTTTTTAAAAGAGGCCAAAGGAGCCACTACAGCAGGCAAACTATTACTAATCACAGAACCATTAAGGTTGGAAAAGACCTCCAAGATCATCAAGTGCAACCTTTGACCTTTGATTACACCTAGGGAAAAACCCAACCAGACAAACATGCTTAGAACAGAAAAGAATCACGTATTTCAGACGATCATGTACTAAACAATAGATATAAAGAGTTCTGGCTTTTTTTCAGAGTCTTATTTTTCTACAATGCTTACTTCAGTCTCATGCATTATTTTGCCCTGACTTTAACAGAGAAATACATACCCTTTTTGTATGTTTTTCTTCAGTCACTCATCTGATGCTCAACTGAAATGCTTTTAAAGGATATCTGCTAAAGTCTCTTCACCTGTCTTCAAAGGTTCTGTCTCCTCTTCCACATCCACTGAACTTATTTGTTGCCCTTAAAGGTACCAGCTGAAATTTATAATCAATACATTCTGAAGTAACTGACTAAATACAAAATATTTACCCTGAGTAACTTAACTGACAAATGTAAAGGTACTTTCATTATCTTCATGTTAATTCACTCCATCTTTGTTTTCCTGAGTATTAGCTCCTCAGGTTTCTCTCCCTTTTGTCTCACTCAAGTATCAGTGCTTGAAATTTTCTCCTTATACAAACCAAAATTAAAGAAATAAAAATTAAAACTCAATATTTTTCTTTCAAAATAAAGAATTGCTATATTTTGCTCCCTTTAATTATTAAAATTACAGACCAAAAGTGAGGTTTCCCTTGCTTTTTAGTTTTGTTATGCAAAACTTGTGGATATTATGTTTTATCTACACTTTATAGAGTAACAACATGAGAACCCCCTGTAGTATTTTTAACCTTTTAACTTGTTTTGCTGCAAGAGTCTCTGTAGTCCCCTCCTCTCTGCTCCAAGTCTCTCCAGCCCTCCCTCTCCTTCTCAGCCTGGCAAAAGCTGTATGTCCTTCCACTTCCTTCTATTCAAACACTGAGTATCACACAGATAAGCACGCAAGTTTTATCTTAACACTGATACCAGATTCATTCATATCTGTTCCCTCGTACAATCATGTGCTCTGCTCTCCTCTGCTGCAACAGGAGGCAACCTCATCTACTATTTTATAGGGCACACTGATATGCTGTAATTCAGGCCAAAGTTTACTTTACAAAGATATCCTGGAAGAACCCATGTGTCGTAGGAATCCATTACCTGCCTCCCACCTTTTCTCTTCCAAAGCTTAGTTCCTCTTGCTCCTAACTTCCAACTTTTCTAGCTTGGATTTCACTAGGTCACCTATCCGCTATTAAACCTCATTGCATTTTCTCCTACCAGATAACATTATCAGCTCATTGACTGAAGGATTAATCCAGTGAATTGCTTGTTCCTCCTTCAATTAAGTTTAGTTGTGTTCATTTCATCTGACACCGTAAGTTTATGTTTGCAAAACAGTTCATTCCTTAAACTCTTTCCAGTTTTCTATTCACACTTTATCAAGTCCGGGAAAGTATTAAAGTTACCACATAATTAACATCCCACATAGATCAACCTACCTCGGAGTCCAGCTTGATATCCTTGTTTACCAAGGCATAGATTCTTTTGTGCACTTCTCTAATGCTGCCATGGGAACTGCCAATCAATAAAGTCCTTCCACCCTCAGTCACTTCCTCTTGGAAGTGTGACATACAGAAACAGGACTATTGGCTGCTAGTTAGAAAGGGCACATGTATTTCTCAAGCAAGCCAAGTGGAAATTGCCAGAACCAGTGCTACTGATTAATCCTTGCTTAGATCACACACAGTAACCATGAATCAGTTTGATAGTTAATTTAATACTCAGCTAGGTGGATTTTTACAGCACAGCACAGATTCCTCTTTGGGAGATTCATGGGACAGAATTCACACCTTTTTATTAGTTCAGAAGTTGCAAACCTAACCTTTTAGCCCTTTGTAACTGGCAAGTTTTTAACCTCCTGGCTTCAGCATTCAGCTGGGTGCTCCCATACAGCGCTGGCACTTATCTAACCCCGCAGTGAACTGTTCAGAGACCCAAAACAGATTAAAACTAATCCTGTAAAGAAGTAATTTTTTAAAAAGCTACAAGTCTGAGTAGATCACAATAAGGTGACTCAGGAAGTCAAACAGGTACCAGCACTGTGCAATGGAGGGGAGAGATGATGAGCTCACCGGTGAGCGTCCATATAACTTCCCTTATGAACACACACCTGAATGTAGGAACACACAGGAAAACCAAAGGGAGATTACAGCAAAAGTAACCCTATAAAGCCTCCATTGTAATAGAAGCATTCAAGAAACACTCTGAAATGTATTTCTTTTGTTTGTGAGCTGCTGCTTTGAATAAATTTGCCCCTTTTCTAGAAGGCTCTTTCATCAACACCCAAGTGAAATCTCTCCCCAATCCACAGGAGCACAGTCAAGAAAGAACCTGGATGAATGTTATTACAATTAGGTTTAAGAAACATTGCTCTGTGTTGGGACGGCACACGAAGCCATCAAATCTAACTGCACCGAGATGACTGATGACTACAGCCTGAACAGCAGGAATGTGGAAACCACGAAGATAAAAGCAGAACACAACACAAGGAGCCACCAGGAACTAAGTGACCAGCCCTTTGGAGGGTGGAAAACAAGGAAAAGCTTGCATGTGGAAATGATTGTGATGAGTACACTTCTGGAAGGACGTGTGGAAAATAGAGCTATACTGTAAGGAATGACTGAAGAGAAGCTCACCCACTGCTGCCAAACAAAGGCTCAGCCAAATTCCATCATAGGGAGGAGTTAAAGGGGATACACTGGGTTGTATTTGGAGGTGAAAAACTGTAATCCGTCACTACAACATGCAATTAGGTTTGCTAGAAAGGCAAATCAAAGTTAGCTGTACTTATCCCTAAAGCTTCTCCTTCAAGCTAGTGCATCAAGATTCTTCCAGGTGTTGGAATGGTAGGAAAGTTTCTTTTTCTGCTTCCTGAATGTCTTTGAAATCTACTTGCCAGCCACTCCTCCAGGCAAACCTGAGAGCTTGCATCAATATTATTCTGTGACCTGGCTGCCAACACAGCATCGCTCCAAAACATCGTCATCGCCACAAAACACACACGCACAAAAGAGCAAACAGCACTCTCAGAAGGGAGACAGAAGGACAGAAAGCCACGCACAGGCAATTCTAAGCATGAATTCTTGTGTGTCTGTAAATAAAGTCAGAGGCCAGCTAAGACACCAGTTACCAGGTTTTCCAAAGTCACCACACAAAATTCAGCAGAAAATGGAAAAATAGGGTTCATTGACAAATAACAGAAACCAGTACTTTTCCAGGTTTGTCAAGAGACGCCATCATTCCAGTATGTTTGGAGCTACAGGAAACTAGCAAACCACTGGAATATCCTAAAACTAGAGGATGAGTGACCAAATATTTGTTTTAAAAAATAAGAAGTATGCATCTGAAACTTGTGCCAAAGAAAGTAGATTACAAAAGTGTTACAGCACACCATGAATGAATCCATGGAGGCTTAACCACTAGCCTGAGCAAATCCTGTTCTAAAAGACACATTCATTTTGCCTAAAAAGCACCCAGAACCCTCCAACACTAATTTAAGCACTTAAAGGAACTTAAAAAAAATTCAACTTAAAAGGCTGAATAATGATCAATATGCTACAACACTACCTAGGTCTCTAATGAGGTACCAGCAGGCACTTTTTGCTCACTTTTTTGTTACATGGAAGACTTTATCCACATGTGCAGCTATTTGGTCCTTATTAGTGTTCATATGCTCTAGGAAAAAAAGAAGCCAATTGATTTTAAGTTAAAGGTATGGATTTTCCTGTTATCTGCTGAGTTAAACTTTGTCTTACTTTCCATTTACATACCAAATAAAGTATAAAACTCTTAGTAGATCTTTTTAATAAGGGTACATTACAGTCATAGAAAGTTTTTCATGTCACTGAACACAACCACAATTCTCCTGAACAGCTCGTTGATAAGAACATCAAGAACAAATTATGGTGCCAATATTTCTCTAAATGGAATCCTGGGTAGATTTTAGAGAGTTTTGCTTCCAGAAAACAGAATATTTAAACAAACTGGCAGCAAGATGAGACCTATGCCAAGTTTGAGAATCACTCTTAAAAAACAATTCAAGATTTTATTTTTTTTTTTAAACAGAGAGATCCCCTCCTCAAAGGCAGAAGTATGCACAATTAGTAAAGTTCAAACCATGCATTGTATTGGAAAAAAAAAAATCATCTTCCACACAGTATCTTTCCTATATTCCATTTCCTCCAGACTTCCTGGCAAGTTTAACTGGAGGCATTGTTGGGTCTCTGCCAATTTTACATAAATTACCAGTTTGACAACAACTTGGACGCAGAAGTGTTCAGCTCTGGCAAAGTCAGGTGACGGTGGTGAATGAGCTCCTGAGAGATTTGCGTATCTGAAACACTTCTATATTTGTTCATCTGGAAACCCAGAGGCACAAGGGCCAGTCAGGGGAAAGGGATAAGAGTCAGAGGTCTGGCTGAGTTACTCTTCCTTGTTATAAAAGAGAATTCTTAAAAAATGGCACAATAAATACTGAAAAGCTCCACTATATAGTTCCAGAGATGAAAGTAAGAAGTTGCTTATTTTTCTGGCTTCTGGGTTTCAGTATCAAAGCCAGACTTTTTCATCAAATTTTTATGTAGATTTATGAAAGAAATGACCCAACACAGCTTAATCCAAAAATATTCTCTCACAAAGCCTCTTCTTCCACATCAAGGCTGCAGTGTAACACATTTAAAACAGCACTCTTCACACTTCCTGCCTCTCCCACCTCTCCTTCAGGCCTATTCAGATCCTGAGCTGCTTGCTAACCTACAAAAGCAGAAATGTTTATGAAGCCACAAGTTGTATGGGATCAGTAATCTCAAATTAATCTCCTGGTGGAAAATACTTAGCTTTGAGACACAGCAGATTCTTTGCCCTAACACAAATGCCACCATGGAGCAGAGGGACAGGATACACGAATGGAAATCTTTAGCCAAGAAGGAGCTGGAGCACTGATGGAGGCTACATTGTCCATGGCAACCCAGTTCAAACAATTAATTCATCCTGCTGTCCATGGGTGGTGCAAGGGAAATTGCTAAACACCAAAAGCAGGTAATTTTTTTGGCCATGGGATTTTGTCATGTCAAAGTATCTGATGATCCTGCCCTGCACAGTGGCATTTCCCACACGGGTCCTTGAAAATCTGCAAAAATCCATCAGTCAGACCAGAATTCTTGGGAGGAACACACATAGAAAAGAGACAGTCAGAAAACCTGCACAATGGCATCAGCTGTATGCAACTGTTAACATTTGCTCCAAGATGGTCAATTGATAATCTCCACCAGGAATGGGAATGTAGAAACAGCTTCTACAACAGCTGACTGTAGTAATCTTCTCCTCTGTTGGGTTTTTTTCCCCCTCACCATCTTATTCTTGATAATAACAAAAGTATTAGAGTAAGACAAAGAGCCACTCCAGCTAAGAAAAAAAAGCAGGCATTTGCTATGGAAGAGTCTCATAGTCAAGTCAAATAAATTAGGACAGGAATTACCTCATTCAACAAATAATGCCAAGTACCATAATTGAGATCTCGTTATTGCCAGCTGGGATATCTTAAACAGACTGAACTAGATTTTAAAATGCTGTAATAAGGAAATGCCCATCTTTCTTCAGACTGTTTCCTAGCCAAACAACCTGACCCTAGTTGTACATGTCTCAGATGAAGAAAAATAGATTTATATAAACGCCCTAAAATTTCTAACAGAAGCGAAACAGAAAATCCCAACACAAACCCAAACTAGCACAAACTGTTATATCTATTTAAAATAGAAATATCCTATAGCTGGCCTTGTATTTCGAAGATACAAAAATCTTCTAGTACTTCTAGAATTTGGACCCAAACTGCATAGCAAACATTTGACAACATTTTTAACAGATTCTTCTTTAATTACAGCACACTTACAGCAATTCTAATGTTTTTAATGTTTTTATGTGACAAGTCCCTCTAAGAAGTCACTGACTTGACAGGTTTCTAAAATAAACTACAACATTCAGAGGCTGGTTTGGTCATTGCAATGAAAAAATACTTTAAAATAAGAAAAACAGGAGAAACCCTATAAAAATAGAAAGGAAACAATACTGTTTGTAATAGAAACTTCCAAGCCACAGTAAATTGGGTATAGATTAAAACTACAGTAAAATGTTGCCCTAGGACAGCAAATTTGCCTAATATTCTGGGGCTTTATCAGATTGTTAAGGAAAAAAAACAGTTCCAGGTATCAGAGCCTTCTAAGATCACAAACATAAGTAAATTTCTGGATTTATGAATTTGGGCATTATCCTCACTGTAGCACAAAAATATTCTTAAGCGTGTTGAGGGTACAGCATGAACACTAACTTTTTTCCATTAACTCATTGAATTAATTTCATCAATAACAAACCAATTTGCAAATCCAAATGCCAAGATTACATGAAATGCCTTGGCAACAAAGCACATTGGGAAAGGGAGCAGAGGAATAAATAGGCCTCCTGTTTCTTAGTTAACAATTCTAGAACTTCAAACTGGAAACCCTAACACGGTCAAGACAAGGTCAAAAAAACCTCCAAAACAAACATCTGATTCTTTTGCAATGTATTCTCAACCTCAGATTCTGTCCCTGAAAAATGACCAGGCCATTCAAGTCTATGAATAAAATAAATATTATTTTGCAAGGTCATACAAAAACTAATAAGCCAGTAGCCAAACTGCAGCAGAAAGCCCAAAACTCAAAGAGATTTAAAATATAATTATCAGAGGTCCTTGAGTGAAAGATAAAAATATCAGTTAAACTCAAACCAAAGCCAACTTGCTGCCACTCTCAAGTACAATACAAACACACAACATAAAGGATAAAAGTTTTGGTATTTTAATAGATCATTTTGCTTCAAATTGGAACAGAAGTCCTAAATTACATCATGGTCCAACAAAAATCCACAGACAACAAAGAAATCCATTCATAACAAGTTAAGGAATAAAAAACCCAACCAAACCAGTTCAAGGAAACTACAAAACTAACAGCTTTAGAGACAGAAAAACCATTTAAAAAAAAAAAAAAAAAAAAAAGGTTAAAATAAAAGTTTATTAGTTATATTTTCTACTGTTTTCCCTAGGAAGTAACTTTTCCTTTTCACTTCACCCAATAAATATTCTGCAGTACAGCATTATTTAGCAATTTCTACCAGTCTTTCTGATGTTGCCCTTTTTGGTTAGGCACATTATAAAAGGCAAAGACACTTAAAGGAAGTTTCCATCATAAAAAGAACTTGAGATCAAGAATACTGCTCGTTTGAGTTCTCTGGTAGTCTTATTTCATTCACCCTTCAAAACCTGCATCAGTCCCAAATTGATAATACAAACTTTGGAGTTTTCTGAGTAGTCCTGCATCAAGAATACATCCAATCTTTGAAATACATGAATTCCATTCATTTATTTTTAGCTGACACAAAAGGGAATTAAGGCAAAAGGCTGTTATTGAATGAGCACCTATGAATTAGTATAAAATGCCTTCCTATGAAAGTGATTTCAGACACATGGTGCCAAAAGATGCTGCCTAGGAACCACCAAACATAACCTTCCCAACTGCCCATGGGAATCTGCATTTTCATCCCAGCCACAAAGGGAAGAACTGTGAAGGATTTACCAACACCCCTCCCAGGTGCCACTAAACTGCCTTGTACCTGTGGAAAACAGAGACCATCATTTGCAAGGACATGCCTGCCAAAACAACCACAAAAACTACAGCATCTGCCTCAGCTGCCCAGACTCATGAATGGGCCTCTTGAAAGTCAGCAGAGAACGTCAACACCTTGGGCCCCAAGAACAGGGCTTGTTAGTTCACTCTAAAATCCTGCCAAGGAGACCTCTTGCTCCCTAAGTAGCCTACTGGCACCATTCCTACACAAAGCCAACCTACTAAACTCCAGCACGGCTTCAGCACAGGGTCACAAGCTGTTCTGACATCAGCAGCTGACCCAGAAGTGCATCTGACATAGCAGACATTGAATAACAGCTTCTCAAATGGCAGCAGACTGAAAAGGTTACAAATTCTGAATGTGCTGGCTAAGAAATATCTTTTTGCAGCTGCAAAGGAGAAAGCATGACCTGAACAGAGAGAAGAAAGACGAATCCTTGCAAGCATGGAGGGGTCCTCAAACAATCCTGTGCTTTACACATGAAGATCCTATTATCAGCCAGTTCTTGAACTGAATTAAGCTATAAACCAGGAACTTCAGCATCAGCTAAAATAAATTTGAAATGATACCAAACACAACAGAAACTATCAATCTTCTTTGGGGCAAAGACTGAAATGTCAGACTATTTTTTTAGTTAATGAATATTCCAGGCTAACAAAGCCTGAAGATGCTGTTTTGATCTGCGTTCTTCTGCAGAATGGATTAAAAAAGAAATTACATTTCTCAACATCTGGTGAAAGATCAGGTTTCCAAGGAGATGAAGTCTGGGCCTTGGATAAGTAGCCTTACTGCAATTTTCCAACAAATTGAGGTAAAAAAGGCAGGTGCAATATGCAGTTCATGCCAGTGAGTTACCTCAATATCCACCCCATTCAATGTGAAGCAAAATTAAATAGACATCACAGGTTATCTGGCAATGCTCAAAGTGATTAAATACAAATAAAATCAACTGGAAAATCACAACTAAGATCTCTTCCTCACACAAAAAAAAAAATCTTCAGAACTGAAATAGGCTTTCTAAAAAACTCGATGCACCAACTCTTAGAAAGAAAAGCCTTCTGATTTTGTAAGTGCATAGTTTTTTTCAGCTTCAATGTCTTGAGCTTCAACTATGTAACACCTGAGCACCAGCTTGGATTTGGTCTAACTAAACCTGGAACCTATTTCCTACTGCAGTACAAGACCACCACAGACATACAGATATATACACACACCCCCCACTAGGAGAGCATACCTCTGTTTTGCTTTCATCCATCATCAGTCTGCTACCCAAAATCTATCTACAGTAACTCTTAGAGAGACTGAAAGACCCAGACTGAAAGCTCTTTCACCAGGTTAGAAAATTCCATAAACCACCTTATTTGCATCTTCAAGCATCTCTGAAACAGAGATCGTGATTTCTGTGGGTTGATCAAGAAGAACTTTCAATAACCAAATTTTAAAAGTTGGTAACTGAGTTCCAGTCAGCCACTGCATTTATCAAAATCAATTATTTCAGGCTGAAGTGCTCAAAATATGATGACAGCTAAAAATTAAAGTTTCAAAACATGTTTAATGTATCAAAGCAAGTAGAGAAAGCTTAAATATTCCATTCTGTAAACTCAGTGAGAACCAAGAAGCTACACAAGATTAAAAACATGTATTTATTTTGGGCTTCTCTTTGCAGTCATTTGCATATGATATGCCTTTATACAGCTTTTTTTGAAGACAACTTACTTCAGAGAATTTCCTAATACTTGGGGATATAGGCAGCTGTTTGTTACCACTTTTCTGCCCTTTTTAAAGAACATAACTATGGACACAACTGATGATAAAGGTTAAAAGTGAAAAGCATGCAGGTTACAGAACTGAAACAGAAAGTCACTACAGGTTGCATGAAAGTCACTTTGTTTTACTTAATGTGTTCCTTCAGGTTTTCCTGTAGCTCCTGTCAAAGTGTAACAACACAAGCAACTGGCTGAAAACAGCTTAAAATATTGAATTTGAGCATGAAAACAGCACTTCTGTATTCCTGTTAACAAATTTACTTGCATGTGTTCCGGTATTTCTACCAGGCTTGATATCAATTCTCTTGAAAAAACTGCCTTTCTCATCTGCAGCTCACAGGCTGCAGCTCTCACAGGTCTCAGCTTTGTCATCAGTCTTGCACAGCATCAAAGAACTGTGTGTAACTTAAGCCCCACCAAATAAATCAAATGAATGCTCTCTGTTCCTATTCCTGGTTTCCCAAAAGAATCTTTGAGACCAGGTATATGAATGAAAAAAAAAAAAATCTCCTATAAATCTCCCTAGAAACATCACCTTCCTAATACATCCCTAGCACGGGTCCCCAANAAAAAAAATCTCCTATAAAGTCCCCCTACAAACATCACCTTCCTAATATTACATCCCTAGCACGGGTCCCCAAACACATCAGGTCTCTTGGGAGCATGTGGTGACAGTGACATGGCAGCAGGCCCTAATTCCAGCTCTGGCTTTGTGGAATCCCAGCTCCAGCCACCTGAGCTTCCTGACACCCAGAGCAAACAGTTTTCCTCACATTTTCTGTGGTCGTTCCCTCTTGTCCGTTCTCCCAAAGAACTTTTACTGACCTCGAGCTTACACAGCCCCACACACCACAGCTGGCACCCGAAGAGACAATGGAAATGCACAGCATGGAAGAGAATATGGGATAAAACAGCATAAAACTTCAATAAAATGCTGTGATTGTAGATTATTTGACATACTCAATTTCTACAAGCAGGCATAAAAAAAAACATGAATGGCCATGAGAAGCACAAACCCACAGAAGTCAGAAGTAGTAAAGCCTTTCCCCTTAATAAGCAGCTGTGGTTTAGAGTAACCAGAGAGAGGTCTGTAGTTCCTGATGCTTCAAAGAGCTATTTACATTTGCATATTCCTGGAGGATACAAAATATACATTCTGAAGAGGGCAGAGCTTAACCTCAGCCTTCTGCAAGACCATTTACAGAGACAGTTAGCCAGAATTAATACTTAATTGGAACAAACATCCTTTCTTTTCTGCCTTACGGACTTAGCCGCAGCCTGTGTATTATCAGTCACTCAGGTTTAAAAAGTCCTTTTGATAAAAGAAAAGATAAACAGACAGTACTTTTAATACTAGCATAATAAAAAAGAAACATAGTATTTTGAATGTTTAAGTTTCAACTTTTTTTTTTTAATCCTACTTAAAGACAGAAATTTGAAAAGAGATTCAAAATTATCCAAGCAGACGATCACGCTCTGCAGCTGACCCTTTCTACCTCACATACTAAGGAAATACTTTAAAATTCCTGCAGGCATATTTGCTTGCAAGGCAAGAAAACACACCCACTTGTTCCTTCACCGTTATTTTTCAAGTACTAAAATCTTCCCAAAACTGTTATAATCGAGGCACTGGAGTAACAGAAACCTCAGCAATTAAAAATGCAAAGTGATTCCCTTGCCTCCCCAGGCGCAAAATCCTGCTCTCGGGAAGCCACCTTCGTGTTCCCGGCGTGTTACGTTCACTGCTGAAGGAAAACGCTCCTTCTCCTTGCGACAGGAAACGCGCACACAGGTGTCCGACAGGGCACCGGGAAAGCTGCTCGGAACTAGGGGGAAGCCCACGGAAAAACCCCCGGCAGGTGCCCGGGATGCTCCGTGAGGACGCGAGGAGCCCCCGGCCGTGGGGCCGGCACCGGTCCGCAGGTGGGACCGGGCACCGTGCGACACAAACAGGGAATCCCCAATTACCGCCATCGTTCTGGGCTTTCACACGGGGCCTCCCCGATCCTGGAGTGACCCCGGGGACCCGCTCGGACGGGGCCGCTCCCGTGCAGGGGGAAGAGGCACCGTCCCCTCTGTGAGACCCACCCGAGCCTCCGGGTCCCTGGGCACGACTCGTACCGGGGAGGGGGCACAGCCCGGCACGTCCCCCCGGAGCCCCGGGACCGCCCCTGCCTTCAGCGGGACCCCGGCCC
>VZTX01010253.1:0-10604 GCA_013400915.1 Pardalotus punctatus
CTTTTCCCCTTTCCTTTCCCCTTCCTTGCCCCCTTTTTTCCCTCCCTGTCCACCCTGTAATCCTGGTTGCTGTGCCCGCTGTGTCCCGGGAGCACAGAAGAAGGAGCTGTTGGGGTGCTGGCACAGGAGCAGCTCTGCAGGAAGGCTGTGCCCTGCTGGAACCTGCTGGCATCGCCCACCTCACTCCCTGATGTGCATTAAATGCTTTGGGAATGATCGTGCTCGGTGCTTTTTGCTGCTCTGAATCCTCAATACTCCCGAGGAAGCCAGTACAGAGAAATACAGCAGAGGAGTCTCCAGATGAGCTGGGCCTGTTGGGGCAAGAACTTGTTTTGCCTTGAAATTTAATCCAAAGCTTAGGCAGAGCTGAAGATGAAAGGCAGTTGGTGAATGATGAGTGTTCAGTCATTTCTAACATGTATTACTTTATCTGAGGGGCCAAAGTTCAGCAAAGATGACTTTATAACTCCCTTGCTTGTACTGGGCAAGTGAAACACAGATTAATCACAGGGTTGAACTTTCCTTAGTATTTTTTTCCCATGCTGGGGTGGGATGTGTTTGTAGTATTAGTGTTTGGTTGGTTGGGGATTTCCCCTTCAAAATTCAAGATAGAGTTGTACTTTTGGGAGAAAGGGCTGGTCTTGTTAGTATTTTAAGTTGAAATAGCAGAATTCTCCAGGAGGACTGAAGTGATACTTTACTGCTGTTGTGGTTGACTCCATTGAATTTACAATGTCTGTTCTAGGATTGGGAAGCTGCACATTCTCCTTGGCACTTCCCTTGAAAACGCTTCTTTTTGTCAAAGGAATGAGTACATCAGGCTGCTTCAGGCTCTTGAGTTACCAGGCAGCTCTGGGTGCTAAAGTGTGCAGGGAGCCGTGTGTAGTTACTGAGAGTTCAGCTGATACACTTCATTTAGAAAGAAAGTCTAAATTGAGACATGTCAAACCAGCTCTGAACAGGGCAATGCCATTGTTTGTGCTTCTGTGTTTAATGAGTGATTATTTATTTCCTGGGAGTACATTTGTGAAGGGGAATGTTTTCCATTTTCCAGCCACATTTCAGTGATGTGGTCAGCATGGCTTGGGTTTTGGTTGGGCAAAGTATGAAGCTTGTTGAGAGCCACATGATCAGTTTGGAAGAGCATGCTGTTTTTCTGGGATGTTCAAGAAGGAAGCCCCTCAGCCTTCTTTAAACACACCTATAGTATGGTAAAGAATTAATGGCACTGCTCTTCTGCCTGTCTGTTGTCCCAGTTCTGCAATGCATCACTGTTCCATGGTATGTAAATCTCTACAGCCCAGAAAAACAGCTGAAAAATCATTTGACTTGGATGAAAAGGCATTTATGTGGGTATCAATCTAAAGGCTGGCAAGATAAAAATCTTATCTTGGTTGAGATAAGGGGGTAGCTGGAATTCAGAACAGGCAGCACTAGTTTGGCCAACTGTCAGAAAGGCAAAACTCTGGTGATTCAAGCTCTGAAGGTGAAGGATGCTTTTTTGATAGCTGCTGCCTTTAGAAGAAGCTTTTTTCCTCCTGTGGCTGCTCCTAGAAGGCCAAAATCCCCACACTGTCCTCAGTGGGGCTCCTTTTCAAGTGTCACTGTTCTTTACTAAACACCTCTATGACAAGCCCTGCGTTTGGGAGTGGTGCGTTGAGTGCACAAATAAGAAACAGTCAGAAACGTGAGTAATCCTTGTTGTTCAGGGTAAGGAATAGCTGCCACCACAGCAGGAAAAATTGGAGACTGAAGAGGAGTAATAGAAAATGGTGATGACAGCAATTGCTGCTGGTGTAAACAATTAACACTATTCATTTTGGATAAAGCCCAATCAGTAGGATTATCAAGGAAAGGATGATTCTGCGCCACCACCCCTCCACAAGCAACCACACTAAGTATGTTGTGTTGCACAGTCCTTGGTTCCTGTCTCTGGATCCTTCTTTACTTTCCCTGGGGGTTCTTTTCTTGTTCCAGTGCTGTGTTTCTTTCCTGATGCTTTTGGGTTATTGCTCTCTGCTCCCTGTGATGTGTGTGGGGTGGTGCTGTTGTTGTGAGTGGATGTTTCAGGGACACTTCAGCCAGCCCATGCTTACTCCCTGGCCAAGAGCACTGATGTGGAAGCAGGAGCAGAAGCAGAAGGTGGACTGCTGGTAGGGCTCTGGAGCTTTAGGGAAGATCCTCTCATGGTCTGAAGTTGCTGCAAGGGGCAAGGAAAGACTGGGGATTAGGGCACATCTGGGGTCATCCAGCTGTTCGTGCCCTGGCTCTCACGGAATCGTTCCTTTCAGCTTCTCTGCACTCTCAGCGTGCTGGAAGTTCACTTATTCTGTGGAGTACCAGAGCTTGGTGCCTTTTTGTGCACATCCTCTGGAACTGTGGGACGCATCCCGTGGTGTTTTCCCATCAAGTGGTTCTGTGTTGCTGGCAGGGAGCTCAGCCCAGAGCCATGGTGGTGTGGATGCTTTGGAGCCCACCTCGTACACTTGTGCAATGCTCTTCTGCTCATACTTTCATACACTGGTGAGCTTGGGCTGTGCTTGTGTTTCTCCTCAGCTTCATGATGATTTTGCCTGGACATTGCCTTCTTTTGTTTGAATGAATACAAAGCTTTCCAAACAGCCTTGCAAGGTGGAATTGCATCTGCCTTTGCTGCATTTTTTCATTCACTGTGGTGCTGGGAACTCACTCTGCTCTGCAAGGGACTGTTCTGAATTAGAAAGTTTTCTTGGTGCCATTTAACTTGCAGAGAGGCAAAAAAGTTCTGTCTGGGCTGTAGGAATGACAGCTGTCCAGGGAAAGTTTATCCTTCTGAGTACTCCTAACTCTGTTTTTACATCATCAGTGACTCTTTCTGCTCTGTCAAGTTGAAGTTACATTATCTGAAGTGTGTCAAGTCATGGTGTCATTGCTTTCATCGTCTCTCTCTTCTTGAATGTCACCTCATCTACTACTTCTTAATTCCACTTCCATCACTCTTTCCGTCCCTCATCTCTTTCCTGGCTTGCCAGACACCTCTGCAAAACTGTAAGACTTGCTTTCCAATTGAAGTCACTGCAGCTTAGGTCACAGCCAGGCTTTGCAGCATTAGTCAGGAAAACTTTGGCAACAGCCTGATGCTGAATTCTGAGGCAGATGTGGCTGCCTCTGCTGGAGGGGTGTTTTTATGTAGGTGCTGATACAGATAAGGGCACTGGGAGTTTTCTTGTTTTCCTCCCTTACAAAAGATTTCACAGGTTTATTCTTCTTTGCTCCACAAACTGCTGTCTGTCTCAGAAGTTACCAGAGAAATAAAAGTTTCCAACAGAGGAGGGAGCAAAGCACAGAAATGCAATTTAAGTAGCAAAAGGGAGGTGCAGGGCAGACAGATTTACCCATTTGGAGCTGTACAGTATGTCAAGTTCTGATTCAAAGCCTTATGGGGTTCTTCTGGTTTTCTTTGCCATGTTGTTTATAAAAGGGATTTTGTGATAACTCACCTACAGCAGAGAAAATTCTGTAGCATAGATAAGAGTGCCTGGGACAGAGAGAAAAAGATAAGCCTGGATACAAATGGGGAAGAATTTATTCTTCTGGGATTTTCCCTTGAGGAATGCCCACATGAGGTTCTGAAACAGAGCTTTCTTCTATCTTCACTCCTGGGATTTTGTGTGACACTGGGGGTGGCAGTGGAAGGGGAGGCTGGAAATGGTGTTGTTCTCTTGAGTAATGAAATAGAGAATTGGAGATAGGAAATAAGGACAGGTTTCACCAGAGCTGGAGATCTCATTTGAATCTAAACTCAACTGTGCTTTATGTCATAGCAAAAAACCCCAATCCCAGCCAAATTCTGAAATATAAGCCTCCACTGCTGCTAAGAAAGCAAGTATTAACTGCATTGTTATTAAAAGGAAGTTGAGTTTTTCAGTATGTGAAATCACATTCTGTCCTTGTGCTAAGTTTGAGACACCCTAAAAACCTCTAAAATATTTACCTTGGAATTTTGTTGGAAAGATTATTATACAGAGCCAATATACATTGTGTTTTTGTCTGATGTTTTAACTTAAAAATGGGTTTCTGACTTTAACTGGAAATTGTCCTGCTTTAATTTATTTTTTTTTTTTTAGCAAACCAGTTCATGTATTAAATTGAAATCAGTACAAATTACAGTTAATTATAGTCAGCTCAGAGTGAGGCCTAAAATAGGCCACATGCTGTTTGGAATAAAATGTGCCCAAAATTATTAAATCTGGTTGGGCCTGAAGTCCATTCCGAGGTGTTTGATTCTCCCCTGGCTGCTGCTCTCCCATTTTCCTCCTGTCTGCCATGATGGGTCTGCTGGCTGGGCAATAAAGTGACAAGATTCCTTGGAAGGAAAGAAGTGTGTGAGGCTGTTGAGCCTTCTGTCTTTAACAGGAGAGACTTAAATTATTTGTTTCTCACTCCTATTCATTTGAGACCAACCAAAATTCTTCCACAGTGCTGTCACATGATCTAAATACCAAGGGGAAAGACATTTCTGTTTACTAAGATAGAAAACAGCTAGCACTAAACTTGCTGAATTCCTTTCTTTTCCCCCCTTGGGATTGCATTGTGGGTGCTGACTTTCAGGGGATATTTATTTGCTGTCTCCCCTGTTTGGAGGGGATGGGGGCAGAGCTGCCTGTGAGTCAGCAGGGGCTGCTTGACGCTGTCCCAGCACAGCACTGCCAGCTCTGCCGTGGTTTCCTTTATGGATGATACACAGTGCTTGGCTGCTTGCTGTCCTTCAGCTGAATTAGTGCTTTATGCCACTTTTTATTATTCTGAATGCTACTGAATTAATTACATTAAAACAACTTCACCAGTGACCTTGAGCAAAAGTTATTTCCAGCAGCGCATCTGCCTGCATTTATGTAGTGACTTAATGAATGCCTGCACACTTCCACTGTTCAGCTATTGTTTCGCATTCCTGCATGCATGTCCTTGATGGCAACTAATTATTAGTTTAATTGTATGCAGAAATATTTATGCATTACATTTTTTTGAGCATTATTGCACTAGGTACTTGTAAAATCATCTGCCAATAAAAGCACGAAATCTAAAAGAGGTATGTGCAGTAGGGACTGACCTGCATGTACAGCTGGGAAGCTGTTTGGAAAGCAAATTACTTTGAAAATAACTGTGGACCTGAGCTTAGTCATTCTGCTTCCTGACCAAGTGTGGCTGCAGTGTAAGTAGAAGAGGTTTTATTCTTTACTGTGCACAAACCTGGGAGCTCTGTAAACTCAGCTGTCTTTTTCTTCCCGTTCTCTCCTCCATCCCTAACCCAAATCTTTGTGTAATTGCTAACAGAATATTCAGCCAATATCCCCATTCTGTGCTCAGGTAAGGCTGAGACTAAAACCCTGCCCATGGTGGGTGGTGCAGCCCTGGCACATCCTGGGCGATTCGCGCTGGGTGAGGAGGTGAAGTTGCAGTTGTGCTGAGCTGGTTTTGTCACTGAAGGAAGGAGCACATTTGACCTTGCACAGCTTTCAGGGGCTATGTTGTTGGGTAGGAGGCTGTTTGTGTGGAGTTCTTTTGAAGGATGACACTGTGGTTCAAACTCTGTTCTTTCCTAAGAGATGCTTTCTAACAGAGGTTGAGGTGCAGTGGAGGAACCTGAGGAGCACACCCATAGCCCAGTCTTTCACTTGCAGCTGACAGGAGGCTGATGTGGTGTGGGAGGCCTCGAGCTCCTGACGGGAGAAGGCTGAATTTCTCCCAGTCACCAGCACCAGAAGCACATTATGAGTGTTCTTCGGACTTGTCCATCCAGGGTGGTGGGGGCTGGTTTTGGTCTGTATCTCAAGTCACAGAGGAAGTTGGGCTGTGAGTTAAAGGTCAGTCTACCCTTGAATGATTTGGGGAAATCTACATCACAAAAAGTAAAACATTGGAGCATTGAAGTCATTATACTTCAAGTTTTATTGAAAAGTCACCAACTACAAAGTGCACTTGTTTTCCTTTGCTGACATCATGTTCTGCTCTGAACTGCCAGAGCTCCAGGAGTGTTTGGACAATGCTCCCAGGGACAGGGTGGGATTGTTGGCATGTCTGGGCAGGGCCAGGAATTGGACTCAGTGGTCCTTGTGGTCCCTTCCAACTCAGGATATTTTGTGATTCTGTGAAAATGGGGAATGCTTTCCATACTCCCCACAGCTGTAGAGCACTGTTAGCCCCTTGCTGGAGCTGTCCTGCACCCCAGCTGACTGAGCTGTCATTGTTTCCCCTGTCTTTCCAGTAGCACTCTTGTGTTCCTGTGGATTATCACTTACCAAACTAAACCTGGAGAAAAAAAGAAGGCTTGAGCAGTTCAATTCTCATTGCCATAGGAACCTGCACAGGTAATGAGGTAGCTGATGATGTCATCCTGTTAAAACTTAAAAAAAACTTATTGTAAGAGATTTCCTATCCTTGAATATTTCAGTCTATGGTCTTTCTTTTCACCTTGTGTCTTTTGCAGCTGTGGTTTAGCAGGATCTCTGAGGAAACGAAAGCAATTTTAGGTTTAAATTTCTGGCAGTGCTAAGTCTGTTGAGGTTCTCTCAGCCCAACAGGACTCTACAAGTGTGGGGTTGAGCTTTGCAAGGGGTGCTTGTCCATGTCCCACTCTAAACCCGTGAGCTGCTCCCTGTGAGTTTGCTCAGGGGCTGCATTATGGGTACATTAGCCACAGATCCACATTTTTGCAAGAGGAGAACAAAAATTTACAGCCCCTGTTTACTTAATGGTAGATCAAGAGGCCAGTCCTGCAAATCACTTCTCATTGTAGTTGCTTCAATATGGAAAAATTTTCAGGGGAATGCGTCCAGCTTTTTTGTCTTAATTTTTCTGTTTCTCTCTGCTGTTCTTTGAACTTGCAACACTGGAGGCCACAGAGACATTTTGTGGGGAATATAATCTCAGAATGGAACACTTGATGGAAGCAACTTGTAGAAGTGAAATGCTCTCTGTAAAAGGAAATAATTCATGGCTTTTAGCTCTTTCAAACCCAGCCTAACACTCCTGCTGGGTTCCTTTCTCTGTGAAGTAATGCAGAGGATTAGTCAGCATCATCTAATTAGGCAGCAGCAAAGCAAAAATGGTGTTCAGCAGCCTCTGCCCTGGTTCCGTTTCCATTGTAGGACTTGCCCATGGGAGCCAAGGACATGTGAGTGGTGGCCCTGGGAATGTCGGAGTGGCTGTGAGGTGAGGCATGCTCAAATGAGATTTCACCTCAGGAGGAAAGCCAAGGTCATGCTCTGCAGTTTCTATGCCAGAACAGTCGTCCTGTGTTCTGAGTAAGTCTGCAGGTAACTGCAGCACCTCCTGGTTCCTTAATAGCTCTGCTGATGTCAGAGCTTTAATTCCACTCCATCCTGCTGGAAAAGACAGGAGTGAGAGTTGCTGGACAGCATTTCCTTACTATTCCTATAGGTCTGGGCTGCTTTGGTGCCCATACTGGATTGTCTTGTGATGTATCTGTGGCTGAATTCCCTTAAAATGTGCTTAGCAACAGCACTTGACAGGGCTGGAATGGGAGAGCTCACCTTGAATTCTTCCAGGGTGGGCTGATGGTGGAGTCTCAGCATCCAAGAAAACTGTATTTTATATTATAACACACAGGGAGCAGGAGAAATGGATTGTTTAGGGGGGGTTTGTCTTGGCCTTTCACTTCACAGCTTCACTTGAGCACTTGGCTGCCTGCACCCAAGGGCTCCCAGTGGCTCCCAGTGGCTCCCAGTGACCTTGGCCATCACTGAGCAATGCTGCCTCTTCAGCTCACTTGGAGCACAAGCTGGATTTCACTTCTTTCTTAGTGGTTCACATAGGATTACTTACAGCTGGGGGATTTGGGAAGAACAACTCAGCCTCTTCCCAGTGAAGGCTATTACTATTAAGCTTTGCCCACTGGGGCATTACATCAGCATAAAGGAAGAAATTGATCTTTTTGTACGGGGCTTTTAAAATAAACAAGCAAAACACTTTTCTTGTTAGAACATGGAAGTTTTACCAGCAATGCAGTTGACACTAAATAATTTTAAGCAAACGGCATTGCTGTAGATGAGGATCATCTGCAATTAACTGACAGAGCTGGGACTTGAGAGAGGACAGGATGGGAAAGTTTTCTGCTTGTTTCTGTCCAAATTACTTTTTGGTGTGAAGTTGTTGATCAAATCAGCCTTATTGCTAGTAGTTGATACTGATAATGAACCTGTAAATTTTTCCATTGTGACTTTCTGTGACTTCCAGTTTCAGTTAAGCTGAACCCCTGAGCTCAGCTCCCAGTCCTGTGTGGGAGGAAAGATGTGTATCCAAGAGTCCCCGATTCGATGGAATGTCCATTTTGGTGCCTGTGGGTCAGTCTGGCTCTTTGACCATGTTACACAGATGAGACAAGAGGCAAAATTCCCTCCTGGTATGGCTGCTGAGGAGCTCTTGGGAGGAAAGAGCTTGTGGAAAGTGGGGACTGTGAGACTTTGGTGACAAGGTGCTGCAGCCTGGGGATGGCGTTGCCGTGATGAGGGGGGTGAGGTGTAGTGGAGAGGGAGCACGTGGGTGGATGGGAATCCAGGGAACAGGGAGAAGGAAGCAACCAGGGGTGAATAAAAAAACCCCAAAAATGTATAATTTGAAGAAGTGAGAGAAATCTGATTCCCTTTATGCATTGTAGGAAGGCTGAGTCTGGAGAAGTTATTTTTCCCTGCTTCCCACACCCCCTCAGGAACACCATCTGCAAGTGTTTCTCTTTTCCAGTCTAAGGAGTAGCAGAGCAGATTAGAGCTGTTTTTCCCAGATTTTAGATGGGGGATCCCTAGGGACATGTCTACCCAACTTTCCAGCCAAGCCTCACTGCTTTCTTCCTTATTTTTCTTATATTAAAGGAATGTCCTCAATATAATAATAAAAGCAACATAACAATTCACTTCAGGTACCGCAGTAAAAAACCAACTGTGTGACATGTCTGCCCACCGAAGACACCTTTGAAGTGATGTTCTGAATGCAGATGAGTTTTGGATCTTGCCATTCCCGCTGCTGTTGCGGGCTGGGCATATGGCAGTGTCAGGTGGGATCAGGGTGACAGTTTCTGGTCTAGCAGTTCCCCTCTGTGCTCACCCCAGATCCCCACGGCAGTTCTGGGCATTCCAAACCTCGTGTATCACCTTGTCTTTACAACCTTGTCACTGACTTGGCATGAATTCTAGGAAGAAATCTAACTTGCACCGTGTTTTCTTGTTGTTGTTTTTTTCTGAAGGGAAGGTGGAAGAGGTACCTTGTTTGAGGCAGTTTTAAGGTGAATTATGTCTGTATAAATAGAAGTGCTGAGCACATTGGATAAGCTGCAGCAGAAATGCTTCAGAGGCAGCAGAGCTGCCTTGGTAAAACGATCACAGAATTGTAAAGCCTGTCCTTTCAGGCTGCTGCCAAGGGGATCTGTGCATCAGTTTTTCCTCCCCCCGATCCCCCTTGAAGTGCAGGTTTATTTACCATTGTAATTAATACATTTTAGACCCCTGGAGTTTGAGCAGACAGCACGAGGGGTGGGGATGGCTGCAGCAGAGCTGGGGGTGCTGCACAGGGGCTGTGCTGTGCCAGGAGGAAAAGGATGTCCTGGCATCTCTGAACTGATGCAGGGATTGTCACCTCATTTACCCCTGTGCCTTCGCTCGGGATGGGTTTGGAAGTCCGTGGTGTTATTTCTCCAGTTTCCAATGATTTGCAGAGTAGAGTAGGACAGTCCTTGACTTCCTTGGCAGTGCTGTCTGCAAAAGAGACACCTGGCAGTGTTAGGGCCCCTTCACTTGGGGTTATTTGAGGCACACAGCCTCTCGTCTCTTCTGCAGTTCAGGATACTGGGAGCAGCTCAGCAAATCCATCTTCAGAAGCCTTAGTTTCATCTCTTCCAGAACACTGAAAGCTTCAAGTTGTCACTGAAATCGGATGGAATCAAGAAATTGGATGCAGACTGTTTTACATGCAGAGTGTCTGGTCTCTGTACCTGATCCCACTGTGGTGCTGAGCAGCTGAAATCCCATGGTGATGGAATATATTCTTGATATAATTCCCAAGTTTTTGTGTTCTCATTTACTTTGTCACTCAGTCCTTATTTCAGTCATCTTGGATGTACACTGGCATAAAGCAAGCTGGTTCTTATGGAAAAGGGAGATTCAGGACAGTGCAAATCCAGGCAGAGTTGGATCTTCACTTATTTTCATGGGGATGACCTGGTGGTGCCTGTGCAGTTCCTTTTCTCCAAGGCTTCCCTTGCTCCAAGCCAGTGCCTCCACATGACCTGCCAAGGTTTGTTATCAGCCATTCATCCTTCATCACTGGGAAAGTTGATTGGGGTGTTGTGAATAACTGAGGGCTCTGAAGATCCCTGTCCTGCATGGAATGGCAGTTCATGGACTTTAAAAATAAACTGGGACAGTCTGACAGGTCCCTGCTTGTTGGGGAAGTCACACACAGAGAATTCAGCTGAATCCACCCAAGGTGAATGGGGCAGGATCCAGCATTGCAGCCACAGGGAGCTGTCCCAGCAGCACTGCAGAACGCTGTGCCCAGGTGTGTGTCCATGCTGTACCCAGGTGTGTGTCCATTCTGTGCCCAGGTGTGTGTCC
>VZTX01010261.1:867-92530 GCA_013400915.1 Pardalotus punctatus
ACAGTGCAACAGGGGAAGGACTCCTCTCCCTGGCCAGTGGGAGAAACCACAAGTGATCAACTGACCAAAACCCCCATTCCCTATCTCCCTTGCGCTGTCGGTGGGAAGGAGGGAGGGGTGGGGGAAAGGTGTTTTTAAGGGTCTTACTTGATTTCTCATTATCCTGCTCTGATTTTGTTCGTACTAAATTCATTTCATATCTCTAATTTGAGCCTGTTTTGCCCATGATGGTATTTGATGAGCAATCTCTCCTGGTCCTTACCTCAATCCATGAACCCTTTGCTATATTTTCTCCCCCCTGTCCAGCTGCAGAGGAGAGTGAGAGTGGCTTTGGTGGGTGCCTGGCATCTCACCACTACACCAGGTGAGCGGTGAGATATGCAAAAATATGTCAGCCACCAGCCAGGAGAGCCCCTAGTGACCTGGCTGCTCCTGTGCTGGGACATTGTGTCCCACAATATGAAACTAGACAGTAGTGCAGCCAAGCAACTGGATCCCTGTCTCAAGATGCAGGTATTGACAAAGGGCTGGGAAGAGGACAGAAACTCTCAGCCTCTGGAAGCAACTCCTGTCAAGTAAGGGAAGGGTATTCTCTCAAGGATGACCTAAAAGTGCACCCACGCAGGAGGAATGCCACGGAGAAAGGTATCCAGTACAAGAGAATTAGCTGTTAATCTATAGCGATTCAAATAAAGAGCAGTCCCCTGTAGATCCAAATGAGGTCCAGTGTACACAGTCCATGTGCTGGAAGTTTATGCAGGGCATGCCATCGTCACATTGCCAGCTGTTTGGTATTGGTGTCAATGAAAGACGGAGAACAAACACTGCATCTGGTGACTGCCTGACTCTGGCAATATGAAGATCATGTGTTTTCTGCCCTATCAACCTGCACCTTGGCTGTGGAAAGACTGTCCAAGACTGCAGATTTGAAAGACTCAAGCAAACTAGAGAGGAAATGTCCCATGGCCTGCCAGTACAGACCAGAGCTCTTGCTATTGGGAGCAAGCACCCCCCTGCTTGAGAGACAGGGTGGTTTTAACCTGTGGTTTTACCTGCATGACCAGAGCGAGGACATGAGCAAGTGGAATGGAAAACCTACCTCTGCCCTAGCAGCATGGGTATGTGAGTTGTGAGCAAGAACAACCACCCCATTTATTCTTCAAGGATAAATGCCACTCCAGTTTCCAGTGGGCAGGTCCTCAGAATAGGAGGGTTGATGTTACTTCCAGTCCCCTTGAAAGACCTTCAGTTCACATTTATAAGTGAGCAACAAATACTATGACCAGAACTGGAGGGGTCCTGCCTCCAGCGAGGTGGAGGAAAGGGACAATTGGATCTGTTGGACTGTGTGGATCTGACAGCTTGGCACATCAGACCCACAGGAGTATAAAGCTTTAGGTGACACCAGCACACAGTGTACCCTGATGCCATCAAGATATGTAGGGGCAGAATCCATCTCTGTTTCTGGAGTGACAGGGGGAATCACAACAGCTGACTACAGGAAGCTGTACTTGAACCCGTCTGGGTACTGTGAGAGACTGGAGCAGATTGTTTGCTCAAAACATTTTGGGCGTATGTGTGGGGAAAGGGACAGGCTGGGCCTTGCCCTAGTGATGCAATACCCTGCTCCACACACCCCACCTCCTAGAGCCTGTATCCCAGCCCCAGAGTGGTTGCCAATCACTGGCACACTGGAGTCAATGCTCCACATCCCATCTCTGAAGCCCCTAATCCAGCTCCTGAGTGGCTGCCAGACCAGAAGTCTCACCTGGAGGAAGGGCCCAGGAAAACCAAAAGGTACTTAAGCCAGGACACAATGAAAGCACGTCTTGACCCTATCTTCCCTTGGATTTTGTATGAGCTGGAAGACTGCTGGACCCAGCAGTGGTAGCGATATTCACTCTCTATCTTTTCTCTCTTTTTCTCTTTCTTCTCCTTCTTCTAATGCCTTTTTCTCAAAGTTTGAGTAACTTAAACTAGGATTGGCTGGAGTTTGCTAAGATGAATGGGCTTAGAGTTTGCTACATTAAGGCTTTCCAAAATGTTTTACGTAGCCTGAATGTTGCTCTAAACTTTTGCCAAAGTTCTCTGATTTTCTGAAGTTTGCCAGTGAAGTTTTTGTTGTTTGATCTCTTGAGAATACCTTGTTGGTATTTCTCCCTTGCGTCTAACTCAGGTTACATAAAAAACCGGTAAGCCCTTTTAAAAGACTCAATGAGTGAGTTCTCGGACCTTACAGGAATGAAGGGCAAAACCACCCCATTGTGACTGGCCCAGAGGCCTTGTGCATCCTTGCCATAGACTGCCTCAGGAGTGGGTATCTCAAGGACCCAAAAGGACATCCAGTACATCTGGAACCAACTGCCCAGGGGTAGAAGCACAGTCCCACTATTTGCCATGGACTGATCCAGACTGCACTGGAAAAGAGTGAGGCTTTAGACCACTTGCAATATATTGATGACATCGCTGTGTGGGGCAACACAGCAGAAGAAGTTTTCTGAGAAAGGGGAGAAGATAATCCAAATCCTCCTGAAGGCTGGTTTTGCCATAAAACAAAATAAGGTCAAGGGAGCTGCTGGGAAACTCAGGCTTTAGGAGTAAAATGACAAGATGAACGTCATCAGATTCCAATGGATGTGGTCAACAAAGTAGCATCTATGTTCCCACCAATCAGCTTTCCTAGGAGCTGTGGGCTCTTGGAGAATGCATATTCCAGAGCCCAGTCAGATTTTAAGCCCTCTATATCTTGTGACGCAGAAGATGAATTATTTTAAGTGGGGTCCTGAACAGCAGTAGCTCTTGGGTCAGTCAGTACAGGACAAGATGTGAAAAATGTGCTCTACACTTCAGCTGGGGAGAATGGTCCTTCCTGGAGTCTCTGCCAGAAAGTATCAGGGGACACAGGAGGACGACTCCTGGGGTTCTGGACTTGGGGATACAAAAGACTCAAGGCCTGCTACACAACTGATAAAGGGATACTGGCATCTTATGAAGGGTTCAAGCTGTTTCAGAAGTGACTGGCACTGAAGCACAGCTTCTTCTGGCACCCTGCCAGCGCTGGGCAGGATGTTCCAAGAGAACGTCTCTTCCACACATCATGCTACTAATGGTACACAAAGTGGATTGTGCTGATCATAAAACCCCAATAGACCAAGGATCCTGGAAGTCATGACGAACTGGCCTGAAGGTAAAAATTTTGAATTATCATCAGAAGAGGAGGAAGAAAAGGTGACATGTGCTGAGGAGGCCCGACCATATAATTAGCTACCAGCAATGAAAAGCAATACACTCTCTTCACTGACAGATCCTGCCGTATTGTAGGGATACATCAAAAATGGAAAACTGCCATATGGAGTCCAATATAGGTAGTTACAGAAGCTGAGGGAAAAGGTGGAACAAGTCAGGTTGCAGAGCTGAAAACTGTCTAGCTGGTTTTTGGTATCACCGAGCAAGAGAAATGCCCAGTGCTCTGCCTCTGCACTGATTCATGGATGGTGGCAAATGCTCTAAAGGGGTGGCCGGATTGATGGAGAAAGGCTAACTGGCAGCACAGAGGTAAACCCATGTGGGCTGCTGAATTGTGGCAAGACATCACTGCTCGGGTAGAGAAGCTGACTGTAAAAGTATGTAATGTAGGCACACATGTACCCAGGAGTCAGGCCACTGAAGAACATCACAACAATGGACAGGCAGATTGGGCTGCTAAGATTCAGGTGTCTCAGGCAGATCTGTACTGGCAACATAAGGGTAAATTATTTCTGGCTCAGTGGGCCCATAACACCTCAGGTCATCAGGGAAGAGATGCAACACATAGACAGGCCCGTGACTGAGGGGTGGACTTAAGCAGGGACACTGTCTCCCAGGTTATTCCATAACTGTGAAACGTGCTGCAATCAAGCAAGCCAAGAGGGTAAAGCCCCTGTGGTATGGGGATCAATGGTCAAAATATGGGAAGGCCGGGCAGATTGACCACACCACACTCCCACAAACCCACCAAGGCAAGCACTATGTGCTTATAGTGGTAGAAACAACCACTCTAAGTCCCTGTCGTGCATATGAGGAATTTGTTAGGGAAGACAGCTTGGATTAGTCCTGCCCTAAGAAAAGGCAAACCCATCTGTGGAACTGGTTTTGCTCGGACCTGGGTGCATTTGGTGGGTAGCGCAGAAGGACAGGTAAATGCCATGTGTACCTTCAGGGCTTTAGATTTTGGGGTGAGAACAGCCTGTAGTGTTGAATTGTATAATGCTGGTTGCTGAATGACACTGCCCCTGTATGTCATAACTACCATGGACAATGAGTATGGACTGCTCCAGATGTACCAGTAATGAGCTCCTGATGCAGCCTGCAACCAGCTGACAGAACACCAGCCCTCCTGCCCTGGCAGACATCTAGGACAGACAGAACCCCCAGTCATGGATTAAATGAACCCATCTTGAAGGAACAGCCATTGACTATGGAAATGATACCTGTGCTTGTATATACATATATATAATTGGAAGGTGTAGGACCTGGCTGTGTTATAGATGGTATAGAATAAGGGGTGCATAATGTCCTGGTTCCAGCCAGGACAGGGTTAATTTTTGCAATAGCCAGGAGGGGCCATGGCTAGGACCTGGACATTATTCTATACCACCTAACGTCATTGCCAGCTTTGGGGGGAGGGAGTCTCTTTCAGTCAAGAAAGCATGGCAGAAGGAGTGGTCAGGTACTAGCTATTCTTGGGGGGTTTCTGTGGGAATTGTTAATTTCTCTGCTCTCTGTCATTAGCATTGTTGCTGTTACTGTTCATTTTCTTATCTCATTGTCTGTTTCCAGTCTATTGGTCTTATCACAACCCATGATATTTACCTTTTATGCCTCCAGCTCTCCTTTCCAGCCCACCACAACGGGAGGAGGGAGAAGGAAGGGGAGACTGAGTGAATTGCACGCTTTGGAGAGTGTCACTGGGAGCACTAAACTGGGGAGTACCATTCCTAAACCACAACACCAGGTTACATCTAAGAGGTGCAGGGAGGGAAGCAAAAAAATTCTTTTAATGACCTGGCCTAGAAGACAAATGCAAAGGTAAGGTGGTACATTGGTACCTTCTGGATCAGAGCTGAAGGGAGAAACCAAGAGTGAAGACTCTCAAAGAAGTGTAAGTAAAAAGCATAATTTAAGCCTGTAATTATTTAAGGAGAAGAGACAGAGGAGAGAAAGATGGGCTGCAGTAAGATGAATGTAAGGAAGGAATAAAAAAGAGAAGGAGGGACATATATATTGGTGTAAAGTTGTATCTCCTGGACCCAGAAACTGCCTCAGACACCAGCTAATTTTACAAGATAAGTTACATGCATGCCCACGTTCAAGAGGGCAAGAGTGAAACCTTGATGGCAATGCTACGACTCTGGCTGAAGAGCTTCATTTTCCCCCTCCCATACCTGAAAGCCTTGAATCCTTGCCAAATATTCCAGCTGTTTTGAAGGCTGCACTGTAGAACAGGGGGAAGCAGGAGATATTCCTTTTAGACCTATGGCTTCAGCAGTTGGGGATGTTCCATTCATGAGAAGTTCCCTGGCAATCGTAGCCGTGCTATTTGTTGCAGGAGATATGCTGAAGAAAGAGCTAGAAGTCTGGCCCATTTCTTTGGATGACAAATAGCTTACAGTGGTACCAGGGGCTGATTTGTTGCGGCTTGCTTCCATCTCTTGATATACATCAGGAGAGAGATGGAGTATTCCCTTTGGTGCTGGAAACAAAACCAAAGATCATTCTTATTACTTTAGAAATGGGTTTGACATGTAGACAATTTTCATTAACATATTTTACAGTGAAAAACAAAGTAAGAATTTAGAAGCAGTATATATATTTTTTTTTTTTTTTACAGTAACTGTAAATGAAGTAATGTAATTTATTCAGAAACAAAGCAGATCTGAAGTTCCCCTCTTCTTCCTCTTCCCCAACTCTTTTTAAAACGGTACAAACCTTAACTTTAAAACTGTGGCTAGCAGAGAACACACAACATGAACAAATAATGTCTGGACACCTACAAACCATGAGGAACAGATGTTACTTCAAAATAGTAGCACAATCATTATTTCCCTACCTTCTTCTACCTCCTATCTGATACAATAATTTAGGCTGCTTTTCTCCCAAATAATTGAAACTACTCTATATCAGCACAGTTGCCACCAGAAGTAGTTTTTTGTCCCACTTACAGCGGGTGTTTGTACTCTCCAGCTGCTCTATTGCCAGCACCAGCATTTGTAGGACCACATAGGGATGTTCATGAGAATGAGCTGTTGGAGGCAAAGCAAGGGCAGTGTGGTTCCTTGCAGTAGCAACACTGCCTCAAGCTCTGGCTTAAAGTGTTTGCTGAATCACAAGGGCAGCCTGTGGTTAAAAAACCTTAAACTGCCCTGCAGCCACAGTGTTACTGTGCCAATTACTCTGATGTGACTGACTGCTTTGCAGTGAAGAGGAATTTATTTATTTAGCTGCATACCCTATAGTTTTCATCCTACACTCTTCAAATAGCTACTAGCCTTTGAGAATGTTTATACTGATAAAGGAAAGCATATATGTGTCCTACTTAATATCAACAGGAGTTAAGGCAAACACTAAAAAGAGCTGAATTTATTTATGTGAATTACTTTGTAATATTTCCAGTGACATGTAAATTAGGGACAATGTGTCTACATTTCAACATTTTTAATACATTTTTAGAAAATATCTCAACCCTAAACCTGCTTGGAAACAGAAGTACATACTTGATCAGTTTTGCTCACAATCCTGAGCACGGAAATGCGCAGAATTAAGTCTGAAGTTTGCTAGTTTTCTAATACAGTAAAGCATTTTTTGGAAACACAACTAACCAGTTGGTTCACACAAGAGGAAAACCTTTTTCTTATTATTAATACATCAGAAAATAAGCTTGAAATGTGTAAATTCATATTAAGAACAAACTTTAATATTCTAGCATATAATATGAGTGAACCTGAGCCATATGGCATTTCATTCTAGGGATAATAAACCTGTTTGTTAACTGATTTAGTAATCCCAAGAGAAATCAAAGGGTTCAATGCTTAATTCATTTGCAGTACATATTAAATTAATCTCAGAATGCAGAATAAATTCAAAGAAGAGGAGGAAATTAATTTCCAGTACCTAGGAAGGATTCCTCTAATTCTAGCAGTGCAAGTAGTACTTTTAAATAAAATGTCTACCACAAGGAGAAGACACAAAAAATATTACCTGTAATTAATATCCTCATTTTCAGCTACATGCTGAAAATGGAACTTCCTCACTGCCGACTCAGCAAACTGCTTACAGGTGAATCTTTTAATTGATTTACTCATACATTTGGCTTTTAAATTCATATTGCTTTCAGAAATCTGGAACATCTGCTTATATCATTCACAAAGACATATCTGTTATTCACCTGATTGCTCTCCCCACCTACCTCTGTAGGGCTGGGGAGTCTGAACATCGGATCCTCAACATTAAGGGTGCTTTTACCTAGTTTACAACTGGCTCCAAAGTCAGCAGACTGAACTCCAGAGCTGAACTCCAGAGCTAAGCACAAACTCAAAACAATGCTGCTGGGAAAGATGGAGGATAGGATCGCTAAAATTTCTTTTTCTCCATCTGGGACAATTTCAAGTATAATCTAATACATAAACAACTGTGTAAATACACAGCAATGATTATGGCCCATAATCACTTTAAGAGAAGAGACACTTTATGTGCTTTTTCTGAGGCCATAACCTCCAAGGCCTACCCTCTGCTTGTATTTCTAAAGTCTAATACAAGATATATGATTAATGAAAACTGAGAAAAAAATACGTATCCTGATAGTTGATGTTAGGTTACAAAACCAAACAGCAACAAAAATACTGAGTGGCAGGTGTTCACCACCTCCTAAGAACTGCCCACTGTAAATCTGATTTCCCACAAATATTTCAGAAACAGAAATGAAAACTGAACAAAAGATAAAACAGTCTACTTGTTTAGAAATAACATTATATTAGCCCCCCCAACCAATTTTAGAAAAACATAGTACAGTGTTACTTGAAAAAAAGTTTAAAGATGTTTAAAATCAAGTCCAGTGCTGCAGATGTCTGTTCCATTGATGTAATATTACTTAAAACAAACATTTTACATGCTTTCTCAGCCATTTCACTGTTTTTACACGATCCACCCAAATATCTAACTGCTGTCTGGAACAATGGTTTGGAATACTTCCAGATTACTAAGCTTTCTAAATGTTAAAATAACTAATATGCAGCATATGATGAATAGAAAGATATTGAGCAGAGTATAGCAAATGCTCTTAAAGTACTGACTTTAATGGTGATGTTAAATTAATAATAGTACTTTTACACTTCGCAACACCTTACTGCTAAAGACTTCAAAGTGCTTTATAAGCAATAATTAATTTAAATCATACATTGGCTATGAGAGGCAGATATTATATTACCATCATTGATTATCTCTGGAAACAAAGTAATGTAATATTCTAGACATTACATTAATATAGTGGCAAGATATTAACTTTATATTCAGCGTCTATGTTTCATGAAGCTTCTTACAAACTTGTGTTAAAAAGCCAATAACAATTTGGTCTCTTTGAAAACTTATCTAAAAGATATATTAATTGCAATTAATTATCTATTTTTAATGTATTACTGAGGACATTTTATATATCATTCCTCATTGTTGCCTGCTTACTTTAACTTGGTTGTATTATAGGAAAGTGTACAAAGTGTACAAATGTATTTAGTTATAGTAGTAAAGTTATCAAATAACAAGGGATACAACAACAACAGAGGATTAAGTGCAAGAACAAAAAAATCCTTCAGAAATTATCTTAATTAGTCTTCTAACAATCAGTTGATTAAAAATCATGAGAGGAAGAAATACTATTCTTTAACATCTTTATTCTTTGCAAGAGAACATCTCCAGGTAAACACATTCACTCTTGTTATTTTTCAGCTAAGAAAAAAAAATTGGACTTTTGTGTCCACTAAATATTTATCCCATACTAACTTTACCATATTCCACGGGAAGAATCATAATTATTAGGACTCACAGGATCTATAATAGACCAACAACACTGCACCTTCTGCTGGACATTAACTTAGAGGTAACATTTATGAAGCATGTTAAAATAATTTCCATTTATATTACTTAAACCTGTGGGCAAATGTGCTACAAAAATATGTAGGCTAGCTATGCAATGTAATCACTAACATTTAAAAAACATGTCTTACTCATCATTGGCAGTAATTGTTAGCAGCCTCTCACAATCTTCTGAAGTCCATGAAAACACAACAAAGACCTCTTTTACCTAGGAATAAATTTCTTCATCTTCCATTGTCTACTTTTGCTGTCACATACTAGATAACTGCACAACAGCTTAGACTCCAAAGCAAATGTATGAATAAGACACAAAATGGCCCAACTATCCCTCACAAGCCTTCCCCAGGAAATATAATTGACTGCACCTTTCTTTCACAATAGCTATAACAGAGGCAGTCTCCAAAAGTTATGTTTGAGTGACGTTACTTTTACTCCTAACCCTTTCTCTACAGTGTCCCCCTGGCTGGGAAGACAGAGGGACATTTCTACAAAAGGGTCCTCTACTGTCTGGAGTTTTCAGTAAACAAAACTAACCATTAGAGGAACTGCCTGCATGGGGAACGGGGTGAAGAAGAACAACTGACATTACTGAACAAGCTTCAATGTAATAAGACGCTGCAAAAACGGAATTTGCTGATTCAGGAACAGTGACAAGTTATCCCACAGCAGTGGGCTACTAAATTAAGAAAAGTTCAGACTGATGACAGCATTGTCTGCAAACTCACAGGTATTAGAGTCTACACAGGTACCACTGATGTCCTATTTCCAATTTTCTGTTTCTGTCAGGAAGACCAGAAAACATGAAAAGTTGAGATTTCAAATTTATCATTCAACTCCACAAGATGGTCTACAGAATCAAGCTTTTGTTGTCAATCTGAGAACACATATATATACGTCAGGGCTAACTTTGTCTTCTATACTTGATCAGTACTGTAGGAATACTCTGCCTTCACTCAATGACTTCTCTGGCTCAGGGTCACTCACTGACTTTTCATATTTACACTTGGTCTAAACCATAACTTTATTCTTTCTCGGAGAATACAGTTTTCTCCCTAAGTACTCGCTTATCCTACAGAAAAGCTATACTTGTTCATGTGTCAGAAGCAGTGACAGCTGGAATATGACTTCCCCTGACACTGCTGAGGAGCACATGCTCTTCCCTGCACCACAACCAGTGAATTGGGACATGGCACACAGGAGTGTTTTCATGCCTTGTGCAATGATGTAGAGTAAACCCTGGTGTAATTCTGTATATGACGTGCTTGTAAGTCAAATTTAGCACCCTGGTATTTGAAATAACCCATCACTGCATGAAGAAAAGACTGTTCATAAAGAAATAATCAGTATTTCTGGAACTGAATAAAATACTTGATAGATAATAATAAAAAATCTTTCTTTCAGATTATGCTATCTGTATTCACATTGAATAAAGCCTTCTTTTAATGTGGTACATAAAGTACAGGGAAAAATCTTCTAGAAAGGCAGTAAGAAGGAAAAGTTAGAACTGAATCTAATCCTGACTTCACAATTTTTTATGTTAAAATGGACAAGAACTTAAGAGGCATGGGGGATACTCAAATGCAATAATTACTCCTTAGAACTGTCAGGTTCTCAACATGCCCTAAAATATGGCCCAGAACAAACCTACTGAGCTCAAAAAAAGAGAATTTACAAAACCAAATAGCTACTTCAATAATAAGACTGAAAAATGTAAATACTATAATAAAAAGAAATTATCATTTTATACCCCACTCACTGTACATGACTATTTCTATACTAGAATATTTTCAAATTTTATTACCTCAGTAGGAACTCAGAAAAGGTCAGTCAAACAATTGGATAGGCAAATAGTATGGCCATTACATTCTCAGCAATTGTCTACGCACAATCTTGGCTTGAAATACCAAGCTGCAATCATTACCTACTTAACACAGCTATCTGTGGTATTTCTAACTCACCAGCTACTGCAATATTCAGACATGAAAAAATGTTTTGTCATTACACAACGTCTTTCAATCAAAAGAACTCATCTACATGACCTTAAACAAACTGATGTTATATAAAGCCACTCATTAAAATACCAGTTTGTTTAACCTTAAAATAACCACAATACTGAAGTAAATACTATTTAGTTCTTCATTAAATCAGGCCTTGATATCCCTAATTTCACAGGACTATTTTCTGTATAGCCAAAACAGAAAATGCAGTATTGCATGACTTAAATTGTATGCATTTCTGTAACATTTGGCATTTAACTCACATGAGGAAAGTCCTTTGAATTCTCCCCCAGCTCTACTCCTGCTTGAAAACATAAGATTTTGGTAAAAATGAGACATAGTGTTTGCAGTGGGGAATTTCTACAGGATATTCTATGAAATATTCCAATAGACAGATGAAACATCTACACATTAAGTTTTACATGATAATTTCTGCATCATAATTTTCCAGCAATGTCCATGTACCACATAACCAAAGAAAAAGATTGAGCAGGCTCAGAAAAGAACCTATCAAAAGGCAGAAGGAAGGTCATTATTCTCATCAGTAAAGAGGATCAGCAGATTTGGAGCAATAGCAAATCAAGCTAGTGAGCTGGCAGATCATGATGCTTGTAAAAGCTGCAAGAAAGTGATGTTTGTGGGAGTAAAGCAATTTAGGAGAGTGCCTAAGTGCAACTGGAGGCAGCCTGTGCAGGCGAGACTATTCATTAACAGATGAGGAGGGAATGAGAATGGTGATGATGGAAACAAAGGCCTGACCCACACCGAGAAGAGATGAAAGCACAAGCAAATCTACTAGACAAGGACAGAGAGGTTGCTGAAGCTAAGAAGGCCAAGGGGGCCATCAACAAGCACAGCATACATGTGAGTGAAGAGGAAATCAGAGGAGGAGAAAGCGGTGGGCGAATGGAAGTCTGAGGGATAAGCCGCTTGATGTAAAGGAAAGGGCATGGAGGAAAGAGTGGAGAATTAAGTTTTGGTTCTGACAGCAATAAAGTCTCACTTCAGGAGATGCAATTTTTCAAGAACGTTATTATCCTAGACTAAAGGTGAGGCACGTGGTGGGTTCCAGGCTGGAGGGAAGGGAGCAGGAAAAGGAGAAAAGACTCCAGAAAAGTGAAAGTATTTAGCGTTAACACTGTAATGAGGTGAATTATGTGACAGAGCTCCATTTTCTCACCTGAAGACAGAAAACCAAATGCAGATACTTTGCATAATTACATAGTTAAATTGAATTTGAGAGTTAACATCAAAAAAGAACTCTGCATTTCTACTTCACGTGCAGATTTTTTCTAAGGAACAGACTAGCAACCTTGAATAAATGCAATTCATATCAGTGTTTTAGAAGACTGGGAAAAACAAAAGGATACATTATCTGAAATAATCTCTACCCAGAGCTGGCTGTCTCCTGTTGTGGTGGCTATTTCCTTTTTATACATTTTATACTTCAAAAGTTTAACAGCTGAGCAGTCTCCCAGACAGGTGACTCAAGTTCCTTCTCAGCCTGAGGGCACCCAAACCACAGAGCTCACAGCCCAAGTCTCTATTTCTTATATATACACACAGTCTGTACTACTCGAGAACCAGGCAGCAGGTTTCTTGCAACTCTTTTTCTTTCAACGTGTATCAAAAATAGGCAGAATATCTGTGAACCAGCCAGAGAACATTTAAATACACATCTGCACCTTCATTCACAGGAGTTTCAATCAACAGACAAACGACAGTCATAATTACTTTAGATCACTCCTCCCCTGTGAATTTCCTATATTTTAATAGCATTCGATTTTTCCCTTTTTGGCTGCAAATCATATTAGATACATATCCCCAAAAGGCAGCTGCCATAATCCAGAGTACTCTGCACTCCATGAATACTGTGCTTCTGCTGGTGAAGGAAACTAAGTCTCCAATGCTCTGGGCACATGCTTAAACACTAGGCTCTTTATACTCACACATTGTACTCTAAACTCAGCAATCATCACTTCTGAAGATGCAAAAACTTGCAGAACTTTAAGCACTTAACTGAGCATCCCCAAAGGGGAAATGTAGGAAAAGGGGAAGGACCACTTGCAGTTGTCATCTTACAACTGCCATCTTACAACATCTTACAACAAAGAGTTATGCCCAAATCCCACTCACACACAGAAATGCTAATTTGGCTTTTGTCACTAGTTCTCAAAACAGCAAGCTAAAAATAACACTCCCTTCCCTGTTTTGTTAATATAAGGTGTTTTTTAATATTAGGTGTTTTAGAAGTTTTTTCATCTATTAAAAAATACATGCAAGCTGCATTTAATTGGTATTATGCTGGAGAAAATTATTTTTATTGCTAGATGAAACTGAAAAATAACACATCAGTTATTATTATTAAAAATAATGCCAAATACAGCATGGATTTCCTAGCTTCAGTAGATCAGGAAAGAAACAAAATTGAACAAATCTCTTCTCCTTCTAAATTTAATTTTCCTATGTCTTCAGTTAGAAAGAAAATTTAATTAGAAAATTAGCAAATCAACTCAGCAGTTACAGAGGTAAAGTATTACTTAACCATAACAAAATGCAGTAAGAGACTCTAGACAAGGCTCTGAGACATATAAAGTGAGGACAACTGGCTCAGCTGATGGAACTGCTGCATTGATGGTATAATGTTAACCTGACCATTTGTTAGCTAAAAAAATTCCCACAAAACACAACAAAAATATCAAAATTAACAGATGGAAAACTACTGTTCTGTGGCCTTCACCAAATGAGTGGTGGTGTCAATCCCTCTTACTGTGGTTTCTAGTCAGAATGGCAAATAATTCACCAAACAATTACTGATGTATCAATGTAACTCCTAGCAAGAGTGCATTATAACAAAGCTGAGTAAATTTGGAAGCAATTCAGAAGCCAAGTCCAATGCAACAGCAGTACTTAGCAAGTAAAAATGCATACAATCCACTGTAAACCACCTCTGAAATGTACCCAAAAGAATTAAATATTTCAGCAAAACATAGCACACAAAAATTCCAATTAAAAATGACCAAATTACAAAACAAAAACTTTATTCCTAAACTGTAGACTTCTGTTCCTGATCATGGAAACACAGGAGTGTTAAATTAACTACTGGAAGTCTTCACCAAAATCCCCAGTTAAAAAACAAACATATAGAGGACTATAAAAAAATTCTTTCTAGAACTAGTGAGGGCCAGAACTACAAAGTTCATATAAATTTTGTTTCCTTCAAAGTGAAGATGTATTAGTATGTAAAATTTCGTAAGTACACAATTTATGTTGCATTTATTTTCTCCAAAATGCTGGTGAAGAAACATCTAAGTAAGAATCTGAATGTAGCCATGTATTTACATTGTACAATAACACCACATATTTTTGTATTTTTTATATTTATTAATCTAACACTGAAGTAGACTTTTAAAAATAACAAAATAAATGTTATTTACAGAAAAGTATTGATTTTTCTCATCCCAGACTTAAGAAACTCTTCAGAATAACTATTTGCTTTTTTCTCTCCTTTTTTTTTTTTTTTTTGGTCACTGAGAACAATTGTATGAGATCAAGTATCTTTGTTCCTTAGGAGATCATCTGTTCCTGCTGCTCATTTACCATCTGAAATCATAATCATCTGTTGGTGACAATCTAATCATCTTCACAGTAACTAATTATGATGTTACAAACAAATGGTTATGATTTCAGGTGGTGAACAAACAGCAGGAGCAGATGTACTCTGAAGAACAAAGACTCTAAAGTCATGCACGAATCCCTAGTAATAAAATGTTAGGCAAGAAAAACAAAGAGTCTGTCCTTCACAGAGAGGTAGGATTGCTCTGAATGTATTTTTTTAAATTACCAGTTTTTCAGTACTTTGTGACTCCCAAAATTTTTGGAAATAGGTAAAGGAAAAATATACAATGGAGAATTGAGGTTGGGAGACATGTAAAAAGATTTATGGTCATTTTTTTTCCTTGTAAGAATTATAATATACAAAAGCACTGTTACATTTTACTTTTATTTTTATATTGTTCTTCATAGCTCATTTACAGCTTCTCCTAGAACACATCCTGTATGAAGTTTGTGATCACCCCATCCAGAAATACAAAACAAAAATATGTTCCCATGAAAATGCCCTTTGTAATGGGATTGTTTATTTGTTTCATGTTTTGTTTCTGTTGATAACTGCTTAAGTCAAATCAAGAGAGATAAATGAGATTCTGTTTACAGTAAACATCGTCTGTATGGGCTGCAAATGCTTCTGGTCTGCTCACAGTCTCTCAAAGTCTCTTCCAGAAGCATAAGGGAGAAAAACTCAGTCAACATTCTTGCCACTTCATACGTGAAGAATGTCAAAGATATCCCAAACCAAGAAACAAATAGCTTTGTGTTTCATCCTTCTTTGAAATTGTGAAATGACGAGGAAAGGTAAAGAAGCAAACCTGTGGGAAGAAGCTTTGCCAGTGAGTAGGAGGAACAGAAGTGAGGTTTGCCACATGGATTATGTAAGAGTAACATGATACAGGGCAGCAGGAGAAGTTAATTTTCAGAAGTATTTAACAGGGAATACTAAATATATATTGAACTAGTAATTAGGAGGATACAGACTGTAGGATATTTCTCAGCAAAAACAAACTACACAGTGAGAGTACACTGAAATCTGTTCTTCAACTGTACTAAAATATAGAACCATTACGATTTTTGGGTTTTTTTGTACTGAAGTATACAAATTCCCTTTACTATTCCAGTTTTATTTGACTCAGATGGAAACACAGTGCATTATGCACACAAAGAAAGAGTATCTGTCTGCAAAAGGAAACTGATGCACAATACCCTGCCCTAGCAGGACCCAATTGTTTTCCTGGAATAAAATTACTGGAAATATGAATAAGAGCTGCCAAATGGTAGATGTAGCAATCTCAGAGCCTTAGATTTTCAAGACCACTGAAAGTTAGGTTTATGGTAACAAGAAATCCAAACTGTACATTTCTCTTCTAAGAAGGATAAAAAAGGGAGGAAGCTGCTCCATCTGCCCTCTTTTAAAACTTCCTAACACAAAAAAAAGACTTAAAAAACTTCAAGAGTTTAAGAACAACAAGTGTTGTTCTTAAAAATAAACTAGTATATTCATACCTGAAAGGATGTGAAATTTTTGATCTCAAAGAGTGGAACTGCCTCTAAAAAGCCTGCACTTCACAGGTGCATGAGAGATCACGCACAAAAGTTACTTCTTTTATTCAAAACACCCTGGCAGCATTCAGAGTCAAGCTGGATAAGGACTTGAGCAAGTCTGGTCTAGTGGAAGGTGTCCCTGCACATGGCAGGGGTGGTTTGGACTACATAATCTTTAAGGTTCACTCCCATCCTTTAATATTCTATGATACACTTCAATTATCTGATTATTATTAATGTTGCCTCTGGACTGGAAATGTCAAAAAAAGGGGTTAAGAAATTAAGAACAGTGGTCTGTGAACAAATGCTCTGTCTATTGGCATATTAGCTCCATGTCCCTCGACTTCCAATTTACTTGTAGATCAGAAGAATGGAAATGAAGGCCTTGTGCATTACTAAAGTGTCCCAGATTGAAAACCTGTTCCTGTACTGTGGCTCTGGTGGCTGTAAAAAGGTCTGTGAGCAAGTCAATATGTGAAAAATAAGTTATTTGGTCATCACAGGTTTAAATTATAGATTCTGTTGATCTTGTCTCCTGTTGAATGAGTTTGCCTTTGTGTTCTCGTTCTAGATTCAGATTTACAGGTCAAAGTTTTCTTGAGCAGCCTGAGAAAAGAGATTGTTTTTTGTTGGTGTAACAGAAGATTGTGGTTTCATCTATAAGTATCTTTGCTGTAAGACACTGCAAGGACAGGAGAAAAGCTAGGAGTCTTATTCTGCTGTCTCCAACTCGAATATGTTAATATTTGAAGATGTTTCACAGGCCTTGTCCTTAGAGATTTTGACAATACAAACACAAATCATCTAAAAGTATTGATGGGCGTTGATGACAGGGCTGTAAGGAAGCAATTAATAGAAGTCTTAGATCCTGTAGAATCCTCCCTTTCAGGGAAACACAATGGCATGTGCTGAATCCAAGATCACTTTAAACACTAGCAAACTGTTGTGTAAATTGAAGCACAAACTATTCCTCAGGTCTCCGGGTCACTCTCTGGTGGCTGGAAAGACCACATACATATTGGAACACGAATGAAACGCCTTAAAAACGGCTTTTAAGACCATGTCTTTTTGTATATAGGCAAAACATCACAGATAGCTCATGTGCATGTCCATGTCTGGTATAATTCTTAGTTGAGGGAGATAACATTTGGGACTCTTAAGAAGTTCAAAACTATACATGGTTCTAGAGGGAAATCCAAGGCCCATGAAACAGTGAACAAAGTACTATTCATATTATCTCTACCACTTTAAACAGCAAAAATCTAGTTATAAATTCACCAAGTTCTGTCCTATTCTTTACTTGTTGCAGTGAAACTGAATTCAGTCTTCACCAACAAGGTTTCTTGGGCCCTTGTGTCTTATAGAAAAAGCTCAATAAAGAGAGAAATTACCAGTAGCAGAATCTCATCAGAGTCAGGGATGCCTTGAGAAAAGCTAGAAGTCAGACCATATAAATCACAAAATCTCAGAATTGCAGATTGGGTCAGGTTGGGAGAGACCACAATGGTTCATCTGGTCCAGCTCCCCTGGCTCAGGCAGGGTCATCCCAGAGCACACTGCACAGGATTGTGTCCAGATGGTTCTTGAGTATCTCCAGTGGGGGAGACTCTGCAACCTCTCTGGGCAACCTGTTCCAGTGTTCAGTCACCCTCATGGTAAAGGTCTTCCTCATACTCATGTGGAACTTGCTGTGCATCCAGTGGACCAAATGGGACATATCCTAGCATGCTGAGTCAACCAGCTTACAGCATTGTGAGGCCACTCTCTGTTCTCTTCGAAAAGTCCTGGAGATCAGAAGAGACGTCCAATGCCTAGAGAAAGGCATTATAATCAAAAAAGGCAGGCTGGTCAGCCTCACTGGTCCCTGGGAAAATCATGCAATCCTCTTGAAACCATTTGTGGGCACACAATATGATTGTTTTTTTATGATAAAATGACTGGTTTTATGAATGGAGAGCAGTGGATATCATTTACCTTGGCTTTAGCAAGGCTTTTGACATCCTGTCTCCCACAGCACCCTTGTCTCTAAGCTGTGATTTTGGAGACTAGGTAGATAAATTACTCAATGACGGAAATCTGTTGGGACCCTTAGCAGCCTTCCAATACCTAAGAAGAGGCTGTCGGAAAAGACGGAGGCAGGCACATTACTGAGGTCTATAGCAGAAGAACAGGAGATGATAGACATAAACAAGCAGGAGATGTTCTGACAAGAATAAAAGAAAAAAAATCAATGTGAAGGCAGTTAAGCATTGGAACAGGATGCCCAGAGAAGCTATGGAGTCTTCATCCCTGGAGAACTGTTAAAAAGCCATAAGCAACCTTACCTCAATTCTGTACTGACTGTGCTTTGAGCAAACAGTTTAGGTGATGTCCTAAAATCCCCTACGAACTGAAGGATTCAATGATTCAATGAGTAAATAAAATTATCCTTGTCCCTGCACTCATTCATACCTACACTCACACACAGGACACTCAGGGGTTAATTCATCTAATTGCAAAAAAACCCCTAAAATATCTACAAAAAGCATTTCAATTGTCTTGGATAATCCAAATCATAAGAGACAAAGAGAAATAAGTATCAATATAAATTTAGAAAGCAATACTTACTGTTACTTGTTGGCTCAGGAAACCCAACATTCTGACCATTCCAACTTTTGTTTTCTCCAAGCTGAAACAGGTAGAAGAAAACAAGTAAGTAAAGTGCAAACTGCTCCCTAAAGAGAACATTCCTGTTTATAAATTTAGTTGAGATTATAAAAAGGATGACTTGAGATTGCCACATCTGTTCACAAAATTTTGTTAACTCATCTTAATTTTTGCCTAAGATAGGTTATTTGAGTAATGTACCCTTCATGAATAAACATTAACAACTATTGCCTAACACTGAAATATAAATGTTTCCCCAAGGATTAGGCTCAACTCAATATGTTACCAAATCAGACTTAAATAAAATTAAATGTTTTAAGCAGCTCTCAACTGAAAACATAAACAGCCACCAGAGAAATTACGTTCTAAAACAAGAAAATCCTAATAACCGCCTATGAAGGAATGCGTAAACACTATAAAGTACTTTGGGTGTAATTTAAAAACATTTACTTGTTAGGAATCAATTTAGTTACTGAAATTGAAGCAAAAATGATTGCAATTTTCCATTATTTTAATATATTTTTGAGGAAGCTAATTGTCTTCAAATAAATTTTGTTATGCTTAATACTGGGTATTACTCTGACATGGAAAAGGGGAAAAATTAACACAGAGGTTCAAAATGAAGCCACTACTGAGGTATACACAGTAAATAAGATGGCAGTGTTCTAGGTTTATGTCTAAAACTGGATAAACAAATCTGAGCTATTGACAACCAGCTCTATGAATGTGAAATGAATGATCCTTTTCAGATTTTACTGGGATTTTGTATGCAAACAGAAAACCTCATAGCAAAGCAGGTTACATGCCAGGACAAAGTCGTAATCATTTGCTCTGGAAGATGGGGTTGAAAAGTGAAAGATGTGGTGGAAAAGTGAAAGACGTGAAGGAGGATCAACCAGCTGAAATCTGCCTCTGCCTCTCACAGGTTGCATTAAGGCTGTTTAGATTACTACCACGTCATAATACAGACTACTAGATGATACATTTTACTTGGAAAAGAGGAGGGAAGAGCACACTATTAAAGGCAGGTATTTCAATGATTGTTTCCCTGCTTTTCATCATCATGTGCATCCCAAAGAGCTTACAGCCTTGGCAATGTGCAGTGAAAATGGGAAATATATGATGGAAAGAGAGGACAGACATTACAGCTGGCTTTCAAACTGGTCACTTTCATCTATGCACTTTCATTTCACATAACTTATTTTATTCGTATTATGAAGCAGATAGCATGTATATTGGAAAATATCGAATACAACTGTTCTTTAAATAAATAAATAAGCAATATGTTTGTATTTACTGCTGTAACAACAGCATGGTTTTGTCAGGAATCCATCCTGTCCATCTGTAACATGATACAAGCACAAGTGCACTGTTACAATATGAGAAGATTTCCAACTTTCCTCATTCTTCTCTTTTTTATTGTTTATTAACTTGATCATGAAGTGGTATTTAACAAGAATTCATCTATGAGTGAGTGATCCTTAGTACTGCTGCCTCACATAAATGCAATCTACCCTGGTTTTCTTCTCTCTAGGAGAATGTAAGTGGCAAAAAGAAACAAAAAGATGGAAACGTGAAAACATTAATGCAACTCTCCATTCTCAACCATAGAGCTAAAATTCAGACAACTGCAAAATGTCTCTCAGCATACTTCCAGATTGCTCTCCTCAGGGCTCTGTACAACCATTACTGATTTCTTTCAGGAATCGGTTTTAACTCAGAGAAGAGCAGAGCCTTTACTTTTTTACGTTACCTGGATTACTTGTGCTGCCATCAGCACCACACATAGCTCTTGTAACACTCTTAGGTCTCCATTAAAACAATAAATACAGTCACATTTTATGTACCAGGGTTAAGGGAAAGAAAACAGTGAATTTAGTTTCGCTTATTTTTTAAGGGAGGAGGGATGGAATGAAAGGACTTGGGAAAAATGGGGCACAGGGAAAAAAAAGTTGCCTTATTTTAAATCATCAAAAAACATACAAGTGAAAATTACCTATTTAGATGCCAACCTGCTACATCAGCTAACCTACACTGGGCCACATTTTGGATTCAAACAGCAAAACAAGTATCTTCTAGTGGTATATCTTTATGGTGCAATTTATATGCAAGGAATTTTGCAATGCTCAAATTGACAGAGATCTATGGGTTATTTTCCCTCTTCTCCCCCACAGTTCAGTTTGAGAATCAAAATTCTTTCAGCTACACAACCTAACTTGAGCATCTCCAAATACGTTCAGTCTGTTATATACAGAAGATAAAACCAGATGCTCTAGATATTTCACGTCCTTAAACCCCAACAAAGCTATAAAAATTTATTATTATTTTGTTATGATACTGGCACTACATAAAAGTTGAGTAGCTCACATTTTTTGGATACAGTCACATGTTTGTTCATTGTGTTCAGAATCATATTAGGCCATTATATGCTAGTCTACCAATCCTAAAATGTCTACATCTGCAAGTATGTAATTAAGCCTGATTTTCTAAAGACAATGCACTTGTAAGCAATAGTTTAATAAATGTAGGGAAACAAAGCAGCAGCATCCCTTTTTAGCCATTCAATTTTTTTGCAAGGATTTCAATATAACCACGAGTTTCCACTATGTAGAGCTCTCCAAAGCAACTACGTTGTGGGCTGAATTTTTTCAGGCATTATCTCTGAAAAATGCTGAGTAAAATTAGTTCAGCCAATATAAAACCCAAGAATGAAAACTTATGTTTTAATATTAGAATAAAAAAGTTGATTTTTCTGTTTTGACTTGCTTTTCATTAAAGCCCTTTGGCCAAATTGGCAGTGAAGAAAAATTTGACAGTTTTATACCACAGAAAGTATATTCTACAACTGAAAAGTCTCAGCATTCTGGTGAAAATGAATTATCATTTGACTCAGTCAGAAGCCTTTTTTTAAATGGCTGTGTCTGAACAGTGTGTTCTCACTAGGAACATCATCCAGCTTCCAAGTACTCTGTTTAGAGTATTTCACACTTCTCTATGACTAAGACATACAGTGAAAAATATAGTGAAGGTGAGTGTGAACAGCACACATATTGCTGCTACTCTCAAAGGAGAGCAAAACAGGAGGAGGTGGGGCCAAGTAATCAGTACAGTATTTATTTCTTCCTGGTTAGGAAAACCAAACATATAAAACAGAGTATCTTCAAATTTACATATACATATATACATATATATGTATGTACATATGTGTGTATGTATGAGTACATATGTATGTATACACAGTGTATTCAGATTTATCATGTGGTCCCTAGAAAAGCCCAGCAGAACATTCTGTTGAGTTACCTGTTGCAGCGACAGTAAACATATAAGTAATTATCAAAATACATACATGCAGTGAGCCTGTATATGACAGAAACTGTTTAGGGTCCACAGATTAGTCAAATACCTTAACAAATACCTTTTCAGAATACAAAAGGCAAAGTTTTAACACCCAATTTTGGTTACAAAACCCATCACCAATAAACTCAGGACAGGAGAGGAGTGCTAAGTTACAGATAGCTAACATGAAAATACATACTTGCAACACACAGGAATTTAAAATGCAATTCCTTCATAAAAAAAAAGTGATACACATTTTCTTTATCAACGATCAAATGTGAAAAGGCCATTATTTTTCTGTAACGCTTTTAGTGCACATGTAATGGGAAGAAAAACATTGACTACTACTTCATATATGAAAATGTTGTTCTTTTCTGTTCCTTTTGCTCCTTTGGGCTCTCAGGGATGCCCAAAATGGAATAAAAGCAAGAGACATGTTCTTTCTGATTTGTATGTAGAAATAGGTACATGAATCACATGTACACTTTTGCACACACACTAGTCTATGGAACTGCATTTCTGTTCCTAATTACTCTTACAGGAGCAGAGGCTGCCCTTACTACTAAGTGTAGATGTAGAGCTGTAGCTAAACAAAGGCTAATCTGTGATGAGTAACCACCTAAAACAGGGCGTGTACAAGTTTAAGCTTCCATTCTTACAAAGTGATTAGCTGATACAGCTAAAAATTCTAGACAAGGCAAAAGTGTGGGCACCATAACAATTGCTTCTCACCTTTTCTGTCTGATCTTGAAGAGGAGTAGAGGCTTTGTATCCCAACTGTAGCAACATTGCTTCTGCTGCATTTCTTTTAGCTATTTTCTTGTTTGGGCCTGTTCCAGTAGTAACGTCATTACCGACTTTTACCTTAAAAAGAAAATACTGATCATAATCACAATAAATGCAAGACTCCTTAATATCACCATATTATACTCTTGCTGATCTATCAACAATTGTCAGCTCTTTTGATGAAGACGTGATCTTGAAAAAGCTACAGTGGTGCAAATGGGAGGGACTACAGTATTCATACAGGAGGGCTTGTTTAGATTTTTCAGATCACCAAACTCATACCCAAGAGCTACATTTTTCTGCATCTCAGTGCACACACAGTTGCCCCTCTCTTCCACCAGCTTCTGTGTCAACCCTGTTCTCTCTCATGAACCTCTCCCCCACTCTTTGTTAACACTGGAACTGCCCCAGGGTCTGTACTTCCTCTTTCTTGTAGGAAGGAGTGTTGCGTGTAGCAGCTCCCCAGCATCATCAGGACAGTATCCAGAACAATGGGGAGACAGATAGTGACCTGGAGATTTAACCAGAATGGTTTCTAAAGAAGGATGAAAACCGTATTTGCATTCCTCCCACTCTGTCGCACAGTAAGGAACACAGGGGCTGGAACTGCTTACACCTGACAAGCTTTGATCCAAACAGTCCTTGGAAAAAAGGCTCCTCAGGGGACCTGGGGTCTGTACAGCACAAAGGATTTCTGACAAACACGATGTCTTTCATAACATTAGGAGAATTTAAAACCCCAAAATAAGGACAAACTGTAGGCAATCGTTATCCACAAAATGTGCGGCTCCAAGTTAATCCTTGGATTTGGTTCCGTTCTTGAAACTCTTGGAGCTATGTGTCTGGTTTGTGACATGAGCACTCTCATTGCTATTCATTCAGGCAATATTCTTAGCTCTTTGATAGGTGTATTTTGCTCAGTCCATTAAGCCCTTCTAATTGCCAAACTGTCTCTTACAATAGTGCACAATTTCAAAACCATGTCAAAGGAAATAAAAATAAAATTAAAATTATAAAACAGTCAAGGTGATCTGAATTAAAAAAAACTTCAGAGGTCAAAGACCTGAAACAGTTTGGAAGGGGCTTCAAAAAATTGCAAAAACAGGCATACAAATGCTAAATAAAGAGTAAGTGATATTTAGTAGTTTATGTCATTCAATAATTCTTCACTTTCCTCAACTTATCATATAAATATTTTCCTAAAAGTTTAAATTCTTCTTTACTCAAATATTTTTAATTCCAAATATTAAGAAGAGGATGTAAATAAATAATAATCATTAATACCCCTTCAAAGTACATATATATACGTCATAAAGCAAAAAGATTTGTCTACCTAAGCCAAAAATATTAATGATCTTGAAATATAAACCTTATCTTATATGCAGTTCACAATACCAATTAGAAAATAGCCGATCTACTACAAGTTTAAATGCAATAAAATTGAGGGACTTTAATGGGACAAGACAAAAAGATAATTTATAACAAAGCTCACAATAAATCAATGTGTTGCTATTTCTCAGACCTGTAAAACTGGTTTAACTATTATTATAACCTCTATCGGATTAAAGGCTTGACTACAAAGAGAAAGAGCTTTCTGAAATTAACTTTGGGAACAGAACACCAACTAATGTCATCAGAGGTTTTCTTCTGTTTACCTAGTAGCCAGGACAAGTAATTGGATCCATTTCATCACATCTAAACTTGCTCTTTGTGTGACAGATAAAAATGAACATATTATCTCTGGATATTTTACTTCCACATTCAATTAAATTAAATGAAAACAGGGTTTAAGTAGTTTATACAAACGTTTTTTTTTTCTGATAAGGTTTTTTGCGTGTCATAATGAATCTAGTGAGACTTCCTGAAGGTGGGAGAAACAGCAGAATAATTTTAGTGTGAAAATATTACAAAAGCGTGAAAATGGAGTTTGAAAGTATTTGTAACAAAGCAACTGCTAGATGGAGTTTCTTTGATTCTTTCTTTCACAAGCCTTCTTAGATACAAGAATCATCTACATATTCACTGCTTTTAAGATTCCTTTTTTATTCAAACCAAAGACTTTGGAATTATTGACATTCCTCCAACAGAAAACGAAATTCCAAACCCATCTTTCTAATACTGGGCTGTGTTACACTGTTCTTCTTCTGAGGCCTTACACAACAACTACCACCTGTGGACAGTCCCATGGGGGTCTAAGCACAGAAAATGAGATTTTCCGTGATAGGATCACCCTTTTTCAAATACTTTCAAGTCTCATAAAATGTTAAAAATCCAAGTTTACAGTCAAAAAAAGATTCTGCTACAAAAGCAACCCAGTATTTTCTTTTCCTTGAGAGAGAAAAATGATAAATCATGAAGAAAGACCACTGAGGTCCAAGAAAATTATTATTATTAGCTTATCTTCAGAGACATGAATGAGAAACTTAAAGATTTAAGTGAAAACATAACTGATTTTCTGGAGATGGAGGTGCTGGAACATCATAAATTTTGCTTGTGATCAGAAGTGACATTTTGGTGTGGTTTGTAGACAACAAGTCAAAACATGCTGAGGTATGCTGTTCTGAGTAGTTCCGGCACAAAATTACCCTTGAGTGAAAACACAAGAGTACAGAATCCTTTCCTGTTCCTAATCTTTCTCAACCTGCTGTTGTGCTATCTAACAAAATATCATGGCTATATCAAATTTTTGTACATGTTCTTAATTTAAATATGAAAGGAACATTAATGATCTACTGTTTCAGTATTAGGTCCAGTCAGAGGATAGTCTAAAACATGTGGCTGGCTTTTTTTTTTTTGTATTTCAGAGACAAACAAAGTCACAAAGAAACTGGAAATCTGAAAATATTTACAACACTATTTTTAAAAGTCAAAATGCCTGGTAATATGGAGATATTAATACCCATATTTCAGAATAATAGTTATTATTGCAATCCTCTCATCAGCACCAGCCCTTTTTTTTTTTTCCAAAATAAATCACGAACCATCAGTGATAAAGACAGTAACACTCAGGTGAAATAAAAATAAGAGTACAAAATAAAATGGAAAACCACTACATGAAAAGCATCTAGCAGGCCCATTAGAAATTGTCATTTGTTTCACCAAGAGAAAGCAGAACGTTTAGACAGGCTTTCTGATACTGTATTTCATACTATTCCCATAAAACTGACAGCAAGGCAAAAAGCTAAACAGAGGGAGACCCACTTCATATTATGCCACCATTTTGCTCGAGTTTGAGCTAAACGCAGCAAGGCCATTATCTCTAACATGACAGCAAATGATACCTGCATAACAAATTCTCGACGGCGAGGCATTCCTCTCTCTGAAAGAAGAACATACTCTGGCTCCTTCTCCTTTTTGGCCTGTTGGATCTGAGCCAAACGACTGATGGGATTCATTCCTTGACCATATTCTGGTCCAGTCTAAACCAGGTTTAAAGGAAAGAACCATTATTTCAGTATAAATCCCTATAACGACTCCACTGCTTCACTGAAACATTTATTAGGATTATCTCTTTTGTAATACTCCCTTTCAGAGAATAAGAAGTAACTTCCTTTCCATTTTCTCATATGAGACAAAAGATAAGAATCCTCAGGCTCAAAGCAGTGGAAGGAAACTGTCTGCCACTGTTTCAGGTAGTGTGCACACCTTGCATCTGAAAGGTACGAATACCCTCTCCTATCTACAGAGGTCCTCATAAGGATGGATGAAAATTCGCAGGTTCATCAATTGTATCTTATTGCCCTGTTTCTAGGACCCTTCCCCCTAACCCTTTAAAACAGGTTGCTACAATGCTGGAACATGCAATGCACAGAGACGGGATTTACACAGGGACAAAACCAATTTGCCATACATCAGGAAGCTTCCTCTCTCAGCCTTCCTCCTTTCCTTCTCAGCACTCCAGGCCCTCCATCCTACAATGCAACTAAAGGTGCAGAGGGTTTACTCTGTGTGTTGTATGAATTTACCCTCAAAACACTTTTATAAAAGACTAGAATTGTTGAATATTGTGAACCACCCATAAAGTATTTCAAATGTTTAACAGACAATAATCCTCAGAATAACATCTCAAAAAGTATGGTTGGTGGGGGAATTTATCTCATGGCAAGCAAACAAAAAGACTGACAAAGTGGTCTGTCCAAGATTACACAGACAAGGAAAACGCTACAGTCCTTAAAAACTCTCTAGCTCTGAAATTCTTTTAATGAATTATTGCTCACATAGCAAATGCTCTTTCAAAGCACATAGCTATGAAAGTATTTGTTTGTAGATTTTAAGAAGAAATTAAGACCCCCAAAATTTATCTGAAGTCATATTTAACTGATTTATATACCATAACACAAAGAATGCACTTACAAATGTAAATGACATTTGAACGTAGAATTGTTTTTCTGTTATTAAGCTACTTCCCTTTTATGAAACCATTTGCAGGCTCAGAGAAGATGAGCACTCATGTTTGCTCGAGCTTCTTAAATAACAAACAAGTGTTCAGTAACCTAAAGAAATGATCAGTAACTGAAGGCAAAGACCAGAAAGGGATATTATATTTAGAAAGCTGTGCAGCAAATCCTACATAGTGTAACTGCTGCAGTAGTTAGAGAAGATGTAGGTGAAAGAGCTATGACAATGTCATACACAAGGGCAGCTGTGTGGGCAAGAAGCCAGGCAGAGACAAAATGCAGAGACAAAATGCAGAGCAGGCTAAATAAAGAGCAGGCCATATGATACAGCCTCATAAATATATATACAAATAAAAAGAATTTATTGTTGCCACTTTTTTTGATACTCAAAACACATATAAGTTAAATTGAAAGAAATGGGCACATTGAAAACATTTCAGAAGTTTGGACCTTCAAAAACTGAAAACCATCTACATATCCAGCTTATTTTGACAATTAATGTCTCTTTCTACAAGGCCAACTGTGGATAATTAAATTTAAGTTCATAATGGCAAATTGTATACGGTAATACAAGAGATTTTTTCATTATTACACCTTTAGCGTCTTTCTTGAGAAAAAATTTCCAAGATGTGAAAGTCAAAGCCAAAAGCCTTTTCCAATCTTCCAGTTTTAAGCTGCATTAATGCTGATTGTTTTCCATTAAATAATTTTCCTGCCCATTTTTTCCTAGAAGTTTCTGAGAATTAGGTCCCCAGAATTTTAGCAGGAGACAGGTATCTAATTAATCTAGGTTTTCCTGCAAAATCACTTATTCTGTATTGAAGGCAAATGAAAAGATGAAGGTGATAAATAAGTCCTTTGTACGTCTTCCAAATTCAGTTTTGCACTCTCCAAAGTATTTGTTTATATTAAAGGGCTTTTCTGGTGGCTGCCCTTTCAGAACTGTGCACTTGGTATCCTCAGTATACAGACTTCTAACAGTCATTGTTTCAGCACTGAAGCACTGAAGTACTGTCCCATTTATTTACTATTTTAGTATCTCTCTCCCCCTTCAAACTGGGGAGGGGAAAAAGCCCAAGGAGAGAAGCACCAGATATGCTAAGAGGGCCTCTCTGAGGAAATGATGCTAAAAGTTCCCATTGGCTGTAAAGAGCTGCTTGGAGGGCTTGATCCTCCATTAGCCTTGAACCAAAGCCTTGAAGCGTTCAGAAATGTGAGCTAGTTACAAGCCATTCTGTTTGAAGAATCCCATGGCCTTCTCAGGATTTAAAAAAAGCCCAACACATTAGCACAGGCAAACAAGTAACAACACTGGCGGTAACAACTAACTCTAACAATATTGACAGAAAATGACAAATAAGCCTTTACTGATTTTAAATCTGACCGTTACTTTCTGAGTAAACATTATTAATTGTGTCAAAGGTGGACACATACCTTCAATATTGTTTTTGGACGCTTTTTAAAGTAAAGTTTTGGCTTTTCAATCACAGGAAGAGGAGGAAGTTTCTTAAGTTCTTGTAGGACAGCCATTGCAGCACGTTTCTTTGAGAGTTTCTTACTGTTGCCTTCTCCTTCTGCAGTGAATTCTCCTACTGTAACTCGTGTAACAAAGCTCTTCATGTGAGGAGGTCCACTTTCTTTAATCACCTTTTAAGAGAAAGTAACACTGAGTCAAAGCACCCTACAAGAAGATAATGTAATGTTTGTATCTCTGCAATGAACTTATTACTAGTCCAGTTTTCCTGCTAACTGAAGGCATTAGATGGGTTTTCATAGAACTTGGACATGTAGTAATGACAGTATGAGGATTGAGGACAGAAAATTAAGACTAGTCAGTTACAGCAAACCTAACCACCACATTCAGTGTTTCACAGAAAATAAGAGTAGACCTACATTTTAAAAAGATTTCTAGAATAACAAAATACACAATGATTACACATATTTAAACCAAGTCTGGTGGGTTTTTTCTTTGCAAGCTGCTTTACATACCAAAGAAATTAAATCCATGAAGGTCTATCAGGCTTTGGCTATTTCTTTACATAAAACACATTCAAAACTGTATTTATCCAGCATTATCTCAACCTGTTGGTAATGTTTTTCCTATTATCATTAAACCATTGGATGTTCATAGTCCCAAACTTCAGTCTCAATAGGTGCAGGCAGGATGCCTGCTCTCAAGTCTTGCTTTGCTAGAGAACACAGCTCAGAGCAATATCCCATACGTTTGAAAGGCTGACACATTCTTGCCTCCACGACTCTAAGCTGTCCCTCCCAACAGTACTGAAAAGGATTACCAAAAGAGCCACTATAACTCACACAAAAGCCAGTAATTCCTGAAAAAAAATTCATTTATTCATTCCCTTCCAAACATATTTAGCATGACAATGAGAAAACCCACTTGAAGTAGTTCTCCACTACCACAAGTTATAATAATATGGAAAGCAATTAAGTTCTGAATACTGTACCTTCCTTTAGCTCTTTTTCTGTCTTCTTTTTTACACATACACACACACACACGCACACACATATTCTTTTAGAAGGCTGGTGCTAGGTCGCATTCACCCACAAATCACAGCACTGCAAGTGCTAAGATAGCCATCTCTTCATGTATGCACCATTTACTGGTCTGGACAATGTCTATCAGGAATTAAGAGACCTCATTTGCGAAAAGGTTCAGTTATTTTGTTTGATGGGCGGAAGCAGCTACCTAATTTAATCTTTGTTATATGTAATATGTATAAAGAGACATTAGAGTATCTGACAAGCATGTCTTTTTAATATCTTCAAAATCAATATAAATACCAATTTTTTTCAGTTGATGGAATTACATCAAATCATTTGTTGAAGAAGAGTAATGGCTGAGTGCACAAGAACTGATGTAAAGGTACAAGGGCCTTCTTGGTGTAATAACTATAGTTTTAATGTGCTCAAACCTTCAATCTTAATATTATTACAACATGTTTTGTATTAAAGTTCTTTTTATCAAGGTCATGTCCCTTGCATTATTTAGTTTTGCTGTTGCACTGTAATGAGGTCTCCTTAGGCTTGTATTTCTTTTTTAAGGTCTCTTTTGTGGCAACTTCACCCAGCAAATACAATTGCCACAGCATATATCAATAAAAAGACACAAAATGAAAATTAATAGACAACTTTGTCCCATTTTCCCAGAATAAGATGACATCTATGCCAGCATGGGATTTTTCTGTTGTAGTCCAGGAGTCTTCCCACTCTAAGGTTCCAGGCATTAATTTCAGAAGTGTTTTCAGTATTGCCTCATTTGAAAGTTGCTCACTAATGCTTGACCACATGAGAAGGTCACAGTGCTTTCAATGCACCGTCCCACACTGTGCCACAGGATGCTGCAGTGCCTGCACCAGAGCTAGGATGAGCCCAGTGCCAGCATCTCCTGCTCTCATACACAGCCAGGCTTCGTACTCATGCTGAACTCCTTCATCGCACTGCAGCATTTCCCACTCTATTTTACAGTATCTTAAACCATCCCTGTACTTTGCTATCCAAGTATTACAACATGCTTACTGTAAAACAGCTAAATTAATCTTACGAAGGTCCTTCATCTTTTCGTGGTTCTACTAATACCATCATATAGGTGTTTGTCTTTACATGCAATATAATGTATTAATAAAATACACAAGAATGTCTATACTGACCAGATGAAAAAGGACAAAATAACTTGGTTAAGAAATATAATTGCTGAGTTCCTAAAATATTAGTTTTATATAAGTTTTCCCATATTTATATAAATGCACACAAGTATATATATATGAGAGAAAGAATGTTAATACCAAACCAGATTATATTTTCATATACACAAAAACATATTTCTTCATATAAAACTAATGCATTCTGGTGCGTTTTTCATCTTTTAAATTTTAAGTATGTGACACAAGGTAAATCATTGACTGGAAAACATTAAAAACTCTATCTTTGTTAGTGTGTAAATGGAAAAAGTCTGTGTTGTCAACGGAATGAACCCCATAGGATTCAGATGGGATCTGGATCAAGCTAAACATTCAAATTTGCTAATTAAGCAAAAAAATATTTACCTAACAACAGTTTTGGTTAACCCCAGATTTTAGTTCTTTTTTTACTCCATATGATTTCAAACAGTTGTGCTATGAGCCTTGCGACAGAAAACACTAAAAAGAAATTCAGCCTTTGCTATCTAAGAACACTATACACATTAGGACATTAAACTATTTCCTCAGTTGAAAGATAAGACCTGTGGACCTAATCATGGCTAATTTAAAGCTGAGAATTTGATTAAGGGTGACAGTTCAATACACTTTTCTTTTTCTGTTCCATGGATTTAAAGAATAATTACAGCAAGAGAAAACATATGGGGCCAAAACACATCTAAGGTCGAGTTACATCAAGAATGAATTTGGCTCAACTTAATGAATCATGCTGATAAATGAAAAACAGCAGTACGATTACAGTGAAAGAGTAACACTGCTTTAATTATTAATGAGATGCCACATAGAAAATTTGAAAGAGTATTACAAGATTAAATGGGTATTAAAAAAAAACCCCAAAAACTAGAGGAGACAAAAATCAGATTGAAAAACTCATGTCACTTACATCTATGAATACATGACCATTTATAAGATATTAAAATATCAATATATTTCCAGGAGCTTGTGCAGTCACATACACCAGATTTTCCCAGTTACAAAAAAAGGGGGAAAAAAAAGGGTCTGAATGTCTAAATGTAAAACTGCAGTGAAAAGGGTGACCATTCTGCAAAACCTGAGAGCTACTCAGTAACCAATCATCTAAAGCCTTAATCCCCAGGACATCAGGAGCCAGATAGGTGTGAAGCTTCCTGCCAAGAACTACTCTCCCAGAGTCAGCAATTTGGTCTCTCCTTGGTTCAAAATGCAGAATCTCTGTCTTACTGTGATAAGACTGGAATATAAGAACACTTTCCAGCAGAACACTGAACAGGGATGGAGGGGCAGAAAATTCACCTGTTCGGGCACTGTATGCCTTCATTCCCGATACTGAGAATGAAAAAAATATGCTATTATATTTGTTATTCTAAAGAAATAACACTGAAATCCAAAGAAAAATATTGAAAATAAAATTACAAACATCCCAACATGTTCTAATATCTGAAGCTGTTGACCTCAGTTATGTCTTCCAGGCTCAGCTATTCTTACTGACAAATAAGGAATAAAAAACATATATATTGGGAAAAAATGAAAAAAAGCAAGATTTTAGTCTACTGTCAAAAAAAGCAAGATTTTAGTCTACTGTCAAGGCAGGAATAAGAAGTGAAATGACCATTCTAAAGCTACTTAAACAATTCCTACAGCAATCACTTTTGTATTCCTCCTTAAAAACTGTTCACTGGGAACCCCACAAATGCCTTGGAGCAGTTGCGTTTTGACTTAAAAGCTGATGAATTAAGGTTAGCTATGAAGGCACCAGTGACAAGCATGGAGTAAAGCTTGTTCTTTTTTAGAATTGAATGTTTTTATTTGAGTTGGCAAAGTAACAGATAGAAAGTCCTTAAAACTCATCCTAAAATCCCTAGACAATTAACACTAACCACATTACACGAAACAGGACTGTTCACCCCTTGTGCAATTCTGAGGACATGTTTACATAGAACTTTACATATATTTATGATCATTACTTTGTTGCATAACCCAGCACTGTTGGAGCATTGGCTAAAGCTTTGTCAGATGAAGAAAAGGCAGATCATTTTATAGCTACCACACACAAAATAAAAGCTAGAAAAAGCTTTGATGCCTGCCTGGAATAACACAAGACCATCAGTAAATAAAATCCTATTAGAAACATCAGATCCTGGGGATTATCCATAATTGCTTAGCAGTTTTATTGAAAAGTAAGCCAGAACCAAGTTCAATCAAAACTCTATTTGAGAATGTCACCTATACTTAGATTCAAAGGCAGGAAATAACACAAAACCTGTCAGGAGAGCAAGAAATTGTCTTTTTTCAATGTTGCTAACATTCTTTGGCAAGTGACACATTAGATTTTTCCTGTACAAAATATGTCTGCCTTCACTCTCTCCTTACCAAATGCTCTCCCTTAAAAAAGATCAAACAGGAATGAAGAAGACATACAGAGCAGTATCCCTCTTTTTTCTACAACTTCCAAGCTCTCTGGTCACTCTGATCAGTGGCCATACATCTCCTTGCATTTTAGGGCACTGATTTGTATGGAAGTATTCCTAGTATTTTAAATATTTAAGGTAGAAAACAATGTTTGAAAACTGAAATGTTAATTATGAGCTTCCTTTTTGAAACACAAGCATGTGTTTCCATTATATCTGATCTTAGCTAAGAGTTAGGTAATTGGCATGTAATGGCAAACTGATACACCAACACCCCCAGACACCCCAATTTTATCCTCTAGATTTTGTATTCTCTTAACATTCTAATTAGTCCGCACCACATAGACCACATAGATGAAGCACATATGCTTTTGTTACACCAAGGAATTCCTTAGTCATAAACAATATTCTTTGTCTTTCTTACCTACCTCCTGAGAGATTTCTCAGATTTCTAAGGTCCAATATTTGATGTTGGCCAATTCAGGGACATGGGCCAAACATGTCAGTAAACTGCATACAGCACACTGTTAAGGCATGCCACAGCTTAGGGGTTTTGGTTCTTTTCACATGCAAATACATGCCTATACTTTAAAACGAAAAAGCACTGGAGAAAATAACCATCACCAGTGTAAGCACTACATACTTCTTTCATGCAGACTCAGTTTAAATGTAAAACAAAGTGCAGGAAAAAAAAAAAACCACTTACATTAGCACTGTCTGCATTTAAAAAAAAAAAAAAAAAAAAAGGAACCAGCTTGAAAATCTGGTGCTTCCTACCACAACAATGCTAGATTTTGACAACAAGGTTTTGTGAGAACTTTCTCACTGGAAAAAAATTCCTGTTAGTATCACTCACTCTCCCATAGTTACTTCACTGATAGCACTGGAGTTATTCCAAATGCTCTTTATTACTTCAGGTAAACAAAGGTGTCAGAAATGGGTTCATAGATAAAATCATATGAAACAAACAAAAAAACTTGTGAAAGCTTAAGTAGAAATAGATAAGTGAAACAGAGTCAAACAGAGTGGAAGATAGTCATGACTTTCTGAAAACAGCACACTGGGGGTAAAATGTTTCAATGGGAACTTTTCTAGTGCATTAATGCCTACAGTTAAAGCAAAGACTTTGGCTACCTCTCTTGAAGATTATTTCAAATCATATTGAGTGGAGATACAGATTCTAACCCCACAGCCCTACACAGAAGATGGTTTAACTGTCTTTCTGCCATCCAGCTGTTTGCAACCAAATATTAGAAGTTCTGAAAGAGTATCTATTTTAATAGTAAAAAATCATTGTGTTAGACTCTGATACACTGACAATTTTTTATTTATAATTTTCATTAATATGAAAGTAATATTAATCATATATGAATGTTAACTCTGTTGAGTTTCAGGGGTACCTTTTTTTTAATACAGTCTTCGCAAGATAAATATGCAACACAGATAAAAACGTAATACATACCTCAAAACTGACAGGTATATTGCGCTTCAAAGCAATTTCAAACACTACGCTGATCTCAGATTTGTTTGCATCTTTATCTTCTTCTGATTCTTTTCCTGTTTCTCCATTCTGAAAATTATGCATACATAATCATACTACAATTCTTAGAAGATTAACAAAATATAATATCCTTCTCCCCCCCAGTTTCTCAAAGACTTTTGAAGTCTCCTGTCAGGCTGCAAATCAGCATTTGTACATCCATCTCAGCATCTCACTAGCAGACATTGCTGACTGAAGCCATGTATGATGCGCTTATGCTTGCTTCAAAATAAAGAAACATATACACATTAATTTATAAATAAATTACAGATAGCAAAATAATGTCTAATGACATGGATAACAATTGTCTGAGCACACACTTGTGTCAAACATGAGGATCAAACAGATCCTTTGACCTGTGTCTCAGTCTCTCTGTGGGTACCTCTTCTAAGCAAGGAAGAATTCTGTACTTCATGGAAAGTACAGGAGACTGCACTTCTCTCAGAAGAAATTCAGTCAATCACCCCCACACTTTGACTGGGTCACCAGGTTACAGGTGTCCTCAGCAGGTCCAGCTGGTTAATGGCCCCTCCATCAACTTCCCTCTGGGAGTTATGACCAGTGTGAAAAGGTAGTGACAGAGAACAGTTTGCTCAACACAGAACATTATTTATTTATCCATAGGAACATAACAAACAGAGAGGCGAAGAGATAAAAAAGCAAAAGGCACATGAAACATTATTCTGCCTAAAACTCAGCTTTGCTTTACATTGCAGGTAAATCTAAATTTTCTCAGACAACCATCAGCACAGGGATCAGTCAGAGTTATTGCCTTTTGCAACTACTGCCCTGGGTGTTTCTCCCCCAGGCCACATTTCCTTAGTTCTCAGAGGCTTCACTTCCAGCTACTTTCAAACTGCAAAGCTCTGAATACTTCAAACTGGGATCTCTCAACAGCCATGTAACCTTGGCCAGGCTCCTCATTTTTTATTAGTGGAGGTAAACATCAAAGACAGTTGGGCTGAATTAGGTGGATTCCTGCAGAGCTCCCATCTTACATAACAAAGGCTGATCTAAATCTTCAGCCACCAGCATAGCTACAAAATGCAGATACCACAGTTATAAAACATTAAAAAAGCATTACGTTCTTCATATTAAAATGAAATGGATCAATCTTTCATCTACCATTTGTTAACTCCTAATATATTAATCTTTACGATAACACAGGGCCAAAAATTCAGCACTCATCTACAGCATGCAGACACGGAAAACTTTTTGTCTTATGAATGGTTGCAAAAATTTGAGTCTGAAAAAAGCCATTTACATGCCTGATATTGATCTGGAGCTAAATACAAAACAAAAAAACCCCCAGAGTTTATAGAATCTCCAGAAAAAAAAGTGTGCATTGCAAAACAATAACAAGGGTAGTTACAATGAAATTATGTAGGACCTCTAGCTCATTTCAAATAATAAAATGTAAAGTACCACTGAAATCAAGAATGTAGGTCCCTACTTATAGGACAGGCAAAGCATTGATTAGGCTCACTTAGAAAGATCAGCAGAATTAAAAGGACAATATTTAAAAGTAGAAAAAAATTTGCGGATATAAAGAGTGGGGTACTATTGTTCTGTAAAAAACCTAAGTGAGAATATTACTTGGTATTGTATTCAGTAAAGTGTCTGCTTTATAAAGGACACTGATAATTAAAAAAGCTGACAAAAAAAACCTCACAAGAATGAACTAATGATTAGAAGAAAAAACAACTTTGCACTGAGACACTATGAAAACAGTTAGTTGTATAAAAAGATACAAAAATACTTAAGCATAATCTGTAAATGTATATATGGAAGAGATTTTTGTTATCTGTTGGTTACATTTAGCAAAGATAAGAAAATACCAATTAGATAGAAAATGAAGCTAAGTGAATTCTAGAAGAAATACCTCACAAATTATCTTTGAAATCGAGAATAATCAAGCACTGGCATAATTTACATAAAATAATACAATGCCCACTGGATTGTCAGCAAGCCTTCAAGTCAAGAACATTTGTTTTCTAGCTGCAGCCTAGTTTAAACAGATATGTATAGTCTAAACTAGAAATTACTGTTTAAAATGTCATGATTAATACAAATACATCTGTCCAGAAAATCCCCCATTGTCCCTTCTACCCTTACAATTTAACTCCCTGCATATTTTTCCACCAAACATAGTAGAGAACGTAACTGTGAGTGGAGAAAAGGGAGGATCAAGGCTTAGACCTTAGTACTGAGTAATAAAGTTTCAAGCCTTAGTCATATGACTTCCCTAAGGAAGATAAAATATGTTCAGGAGTGTCTCACGCACTTTGGATTTAAATTTGATCCTCATTCCCACAACTGACACTTTAATTGTAAGGCCTTTCTTAGCCTCACATCTATGAGACAGAAGAGGTGCTTTGGCAGACACACAATAGCTCTTTTGTGAAAGCAGCTTCACATTCACCAGCAGCCCTGCCCTGCTGGCTGATTGCTTCTTGCTTCTGCTCACCTTATACTCTTCTACCCATCTGTGCAAGTAAGTACTAAGATGGCAGTACTCCTCTTCAGTGGTTTAACATGGATAAAAGATTTTATCCTTAACTAAGCATTTTTCTAATAAAAGGAAAAAGGGTACCTTGAAATGGAAGAAGACTATATAGAAGGCTGCATTAAGCACAGCAGTGAAGACCAAAGATAGATCTATTTAACTTCTGTGTTATATTCCACGGATCCCATTCCAGTCAAGTTCACTGAGTTACTAATGGCATTACTAGATGGGTACCAGTAGGTCTGTCCTTGCTCCCTCAGGAGCACAGTGTCAGTGATTGGGGAAGAAAGAAGAAAAAAGAAAGAACCAAGCTGGTCAGTTTTGCAGAAGGTAATGCAGTTTTTACTCAGATGGACCATGTCCCATGATGAAGGCACATCCCACCACTGTGTAGCAGCCTTGTGTGCACGTCCCATGGCCAGCAGCAGGAAGGAGCCTCAACCCTGGCAGCACAAAGCCCTTAAACTCTATTTCAACCAGCCTCTAGTTCTCTGCAGAACCACACTGAGCTCCACACACTTTGTACTCCCTCCATCACGACCTAGGCAAAGTGTTACCTCCAGCCTGCTCCAGTCATCTACAGCTCTAACCTATGAAGTGAGAGAGATGTTTTTTATTACTAACCTGCAACCAGTGCCCCTTAACCTCAGCATAACCAAGCCACAGAAGTTTATTTGACTGAGGATTTTATTTAGTCTCCTACCAACACACACCTGCTACTGAGAACCTACAGTACCCCAAGTGGTCTTCAACTGCTCCCAGAGATCTTGCAAGTACTTGGCATCCTTGACTGGGAAATGTTATTATATTTTTCCTTTCAATTTAGAAAGATTATTCTAAGAATAATTTTTCTGTTCAATATTTTTAAAAAACATAACACAACATTTTAATTTTTAAGCAGCAATATATACCACTTAAAGACACAGCAGTGAAAAAGCAAGTTATTTCAGAAAAAATAGTTTCTTGAAGCACAAACCTGAGGTAATTTTTCTGGAATAGGCTCATTCTGAAGAGCCTGAAGGGCCTTCATTGCAGCATTATGTCTAGCAGCTTGACGAGTCTTTCCTTCACCAAAAAACTCACTGTTGCCAACAGTTAACTGGACATAGAAAATTTTAGGCACTGGGCAGTGATACCTGGAAGGAAGTTATGAAAAGAAAACAACAACAATACAAGTTAGGAATTTTAACCATCCATTTTATGTAAAATAGAATAGCATTTGGGGATAAAACAGTATCTTTTCTCCCAGAATAAGACCCAGTACTCAAGTACATGGACTATTCCTAGGCAAGGCAGCTGGTAACTCTGACAGCAGCTCCTATGCGCAAACCAGCTCTTCACCTACATACGCGGAGCTCTGCAATGAGCTCTACTATTCAACAGCCCTACAGCCCAGCTCTGCTCTCTTCTTGGTTTGAGTCTTGAGAAGATGAAACCTAAGGAAAAGTGAAAACTCCAGTGGAAGCCCTGCCTGGGAGACAACTCCTGTCCCACAGACAAGTGACATGGAGGAAGAAGGGTTGTGAGGCTGCTCATTTGAAACCTGTCATCATAGCTCAGCTCTAAGGGAGAATAAAAGTCAGATGACAGAGAATATACCTGGCAGAAATGGGTCCTCACTTTAAAAGTAACTTGTCCGTATTTTACAGCAACGTAAAAAAGTCCAGGATTCAAAAAGCATGGACAAAAGCAAGGTCCATCACAACAAAACTAGATTTACTCAAAGTACTAGATTAATTCAAACAAAGTACTACATTCTCTTTATTCCTCTCAAAGGATCCTTTTTAAAGGTCCTCTCTCCACTTTCATCTGTGGACATGGATGGTAACTTTTTTGTATTAAGAGTTTCTGAATTTTCATTAATAATTGCAACCCGGTTGTCTCAACTGTGAAACAAAATAAAAAGTTTACCAGAGAGCAGCACACTTCAAACCCAAACAAGTGTGAATAAGTACTCTGGCCTCAGTGTCCCTGAACTTTGTGCCCAATTCTAAAAATACATTTATATTGCAAGAGCCAAACATAATGCTGGCTCCAACAAGCCTCGGGCTATAGGGTCTTGGAGGAGTGAGCTAAGTTGCCTTTACGACATGCAAAAAGTGGGTATTTGCTTTCTTGTTTACAGTTTAACACACTTAGAGGGTATTATTAAGGCCTGGAAATACTTTTCCTTATGTAACATTTGCATAAAATTATATAATAACTCCTGCTGGAAAGGCTTCTAGAGGTTATCTGGTCCAACACAGCTCTCAGAACATGGTCAAGATCTGCAGTTGCACTGTCTTGTTCAGGCACTGTTCAAGGCATTGTGGACGTTTCCAAGGATGGAGATTCCACACCATCTCTGGACAATCTGTTCTAGTGTTGGACCAAAATTTCTGGAAAATTATTACAAAGTTCCTACATACCTAATGGAATTCAAACACTTGGTACTGAAATTGTTGCAGATTTGCAGAGGGAGTAGAAGTCTTCCTCCCAATGCTGAAAATTACCAGGTTCAAGCCTGTGCCATCACAGGACTCTCTCCCAGTTTCCCAGCCCAATTAGCACTGACTCTCCCTGGTCCTCCTTTGGTATGGCTGGGAATGCTCTTGTACTTGCAGGGTCCCAGAGAAGATGCAGTCGATCTCTTACTCATTCTCTCTAGTGATGTCAGCACAGTTTGCTGACATCTTCCTGTATCTTCTTTACTGGGTAACACAAATCCTCAGACAGTGCACACCTCCTGCAGACAAGACCACTGTCTCTACAGCCCAGCTAGAGCTCTGGCGCTAGCTCTGACGATCTCTGATGTACCAGGAGAGCCGCTCCAGACGGTGCTAGGAACTGTGCCAGGTGGTGCATCACCTGCACTGCTGAGCACACATCCTATCCTCAGCAGAGGTTCTGACTCCCTTCTGCATGAACTGCTGTGCAATCTGCTGCATCTGCTGGCTGTCTCTGGGAGTGGTGCTCTAGGCCCTGCACTTACATGTGCTTTTCCCCAGTGCCTGCTGAGAAGGTGCTTGACCCTCTCTAATGAGGAGACGACTGGAAGGAAAGCTCAATGAAGCTTTTGACCAGAAGTATCTGACAGAGCTTACTGGCAGCTGCTAGAGCTTGCTAGAAGGCACAGCCTCCTGTAGTTATCTTTTCCCTGCAGCACCAGGCACCCTCAAGTTCCTCGAAGAGTTCCCAGGAGTCCCAGAGGATGCAGAACTGGAAACAGCTGCATGTGTTGGCCGCTGCTTAGCACAAGACAAGCTGTGTCATGCAAAAGCAGTAGGCACCTTGATGGCATATCCTACCTCATTACATCACAATCCTCTTTAAACAGAAAGAAATGTGGTAGTGCTGTTAGCAACTACCTAGATTTAGGAAAACACAATATCCATCAGAAGTTCCTGTTTCCTGTTGAGTTACTAGACCTATCTTTCTCTCCATCGCATGCAAAGGAGGAAAGCACATGAACTTAATTCACTTTATGAACTCAAATCCCACAACAGGCCTTCTCTTTTTCCCTCTCCCTTCCCTACCTTTCCTTTTAAAGAGTGTTTAGGGACCTATTTATGTGATAATATGGAAAAATGATATTCAGCCTGTGGCTCTAGAGCCTCATGCAGCTCTTTGGCATTGGCAGAATGATTAGGCTTTACGTGGTTTTGATTAAATTTTTCTTGCTCTCCTTGGCCTCAAGCAGAGTTGTAACAGAGCACTGATAATATGAGCATTGCCAGGAAAGTGTAAAGGAACACCTGAAATCCTCAGAAAATGAACTGAATCTGTGAGGATATTGGCTTCTCTATAAGGACCATGTCAAAGGAAACAACATCCTCCTCTTTTCAGTGGTGAGGACAGAGACTGTATTAACAAAAGCCTCAAAAGTAATCATAGAATTACAATCTGAAAGTACAGCATGACAAATAAACTCAGTTTTAATAATGAATGATTCTGCATCCTGAAGATGTACACTCATGTAAGGAACAAGCATGCACAGGGGTAAAATGATGTATCTACCACTGATTAACAAACCTTCCAAATATACTACATAGGAGTTATTAGAAAGGCTGAAAGCGTGAGCAATCTTTGGAATATTTATATAGAATTTGCTGATTATTATGCAGTAACATATCAGCAGAACATTCTCCCTCACAAGAATATCTACATGTCAGCTCTGCACTCCTCAGTCCTCTGTCACTCTGTTCAACCACAGAACTGAAACAGCCAGGATTTTGAACAGTAACACCTCATATATGGACTCAATAGGTCTCTGCAAGTTTTAATATTATCTTCATTTAAAAAATATGCATCTCCCTGCATTCTACGTGGCACCTACATATGCTAGGATTTTCCTTGGAGAAAATTCTTATGTAAAGAGATTTTCAGGTGATACTGGCACACTCTCAGAACATAAGCTGACCAACACAGCCAAATGATGGAAGACTGTAAGGCTAGAAGACAACAAAAGGGCACGTGAAACAATACATTCAATTGGAAGAAAACAAAGTATGATAACAGATAATACACAATCAGTCACATACAACCTAAAAAAGAAGCTTATTTTCATCTGGACATTTGAGATTCTTAAGAAGATCCTTTAATAAGAGGTCTGGAAAGCAGGTTCCCTCTTTTCCCTCTAAGTTCACAGCACCAGAAATCTACTTTTCAGCTAATGCCACTAGAATAGTCAACCTGAAAAAGGATACTTGCTCTATGACTGTGACCTTGAATGTCAAGTTTCAGCAATGAGTAAATATTTACAACTAGTTATAAACCCCTAAAAATAGGGGTTCATAACAGAAATGCTGACAGACCTTAACTAAGTTGGTGTGAGTGGGCGCCACTATAATTAAATAAATCACCAAGGTCTGTTGACAATTAGAAAACTCATTTTGGTTTGCCACAGAGACAAACAAAAATTCTGTTCATTATAATTTTACTGGAATATGATGTCATAACATGTAAGCATACTGAAACAATCTGCTGCTTTTCTAGCCAAAATATTAATTGCATACTAAGGAGCCCTTGGGGCCTCTTCCTTTTTGGCCATCAAATCCACACACACAAAGACAAATAAAGTATTAGTACATACGTTATGTGTTCATACCACATTTCCTGCATTTCTCTGGATTCCTCAATGGCATAAATGTTTTTGATAAATATTGTTACTTTCCTCTTAGAAGGGGGAAAAAAGGCAAGTGGAAGATGCAGCTCACAGAAACCAGGAAGTTTATTTAGATTTAGCTTCATGTTGAAAATTCAATGAGGTTTTCTCTAAATTCTAATGGCCAACGTATCCTTCAACTAAGTAAAAAAGAACAAATAAACCCAATTACTTCCCGACCACGCAAGTGGTATAGGAAGTATTACCCTATTCCCATTTCATAATGAAAAGTGAAGAGGAACTGGGACCGTTTTTGCCAAGATAAAGACCACTAAAATATGAGATACAACACAGTGTGGGAAAAGTCATTCTTCAGATGCCAGCTCTGTGCTGAAAGGGTCATTTTCTGCACTTTTTCTATTTGGCTCCTTTTCCACATGAAGTCAATCAAGCTGGCAGCCCTGCTGACACTGTTTAATCAAGAAAATGCTGTGAGCTTTGTGAGTGGAGGGATAGAGAGCCACAGACCAGGGGAGTAGGAAACAGCATTTGCTGTGAACAACCTTTTCTCTGTAACATTTGAAATTTCTCTAGGGGAGCAAGTTGCTTAGTGCAGCTGTTCCCTGGCTATGTCCTATTTTCCTAAGCAGTCCATTAGCCACGTGCATTTCTTACAGATGTGAATTCTATGTTTTGAAGAAGGAAACATCCAGCATAGTCACTTTTGTCTTCATACAGTGCACCTTCTGGTTCTTTTAGCAGATCCACAACAACACCTGGGAACAAAGAGGCTCTCTTTTCCAAGTACTCCTTTTGAGAACTACAGTCCATTATTCTTAACTGTGTCTACTACAGGCTAGGCTGCCTGATCAAGCAGAGCCTATAGATGAAGCCTTGTTGCTCCAGTTCCAGGAGGGATCATGCTTGCAAGCTCTTGGGGGACTTCAACCACCCTGACATCTGCTGGCAAAGTAGCAGCGTTAGCTGTAGAAAATCCAGGAGACTCCTGGAATACATGGAGGGTAACTTCTCAACCAGCCTGGTCAAACAGAGAACTTAAGGTGAAAAAGAGAATCTATCATCTCTAACAGGAGGGTCAGGTAACTTGGGAGGACTATCAGGATGTTGCAAGGTTATGTAGGGAGAAGATCAGAAGGGCCAAAGCACAACTAGAACTCGATGTGGCTGCTATAGTTTGAGACAACAAAAAAAGTTTCTGTAAATACATTGGCAACAAAAGAATGGTCAACGAGCATCTTCATCATTTGTTAAATGCAGAGAGTAGTGAGAGGGGATGAGGAAAAGGTAGAGACACCTAATGTCTTCTTTGCCTCAGTCTTTAATATCAAGACCAGCTGCCCTCAGAATACCCAGGTCCCAGAGCTGGAAGTTGGTGATGGGGAGCTGAGTGAAGCGCCCATAAACCAGGAGGAGATGGTTAGTGACCTGCTACACCAATTAAACACTCACAGGCCTATGGGACCAGATTGGACCTCCCCCAGAGTAATGAGGGAACTGGTGAAAGAACTTGCCAAACCACTCTCAATAGTCTAAAAGCAGTCCTGGCCAACTGCTGAAGTTCCAGCTGACTGGAAATTAGCAAATGTACCATCCATCTATAAGAAGGGTCAGAAGGATGATCTGGGGAACAACAGGTCTGTCGGCCTGACCTCAGTTCCGGGCAAGGTTATGAAACAGATCATCCAGAGTGCCATTTCATGGGACATGCAGGATAACCAGAGGATCAAGCCCAGCCAAAACGGATTTATAAAAGGAAAGCCCTGCTTGACCAGCCTGATCTCCTTCTATGACAAAGTGACCCACTTAGAAGATGAGAGAAAGGCTGTGTATGTCATCAACCTGGCTATCAGTAAAGCCTTTGACACTATTTCCCACACCCACCTCCTGGAAAAATCAGCTGCTTGCAGCCTGGATGGGTGGAATTTTCAGTGGTTAAAACCTGGCTGGATGGTTGGGCCCAGAGAGTCATGGTGAATGGAGCTAAATCCAGCCGGCAGCCAGTTGCTAGTGGTGTTCCCCAGGGCTCAGTTTTGCGGCTGGTCCTGCTTAACCTCTTTAGTGATGATCTGGATGTAGGGATCGAGGGCAGTAAATTTGCCAACAACACTAAGTTGGGTGCAAGTGTTGATGTGCTCGAGGGTAGAAGGCTCTGCAGAGAAACCTGGACAGACAATCAATGGACTAAGGATGACAGCATGAGGTTCAATAAGGCAAAGTGCCAAGTCCTGCACTTGGGTCACAACAACCCCATGCAGTGCTACAGGCTGGGGAGGAACTGTTCAGTAGAAAGGGACTTGGGGCTGCTGGTTGACAGTCAGCTGAATATGAGCCAGCAGTATGTCCGGGTGGCCAAGAAGGCCAGTGGCATCTTGGCCTGTATCAAGAACAGTGTAGCTAGCAGCACTAGGGAACCTCCCTGTACTCAGCACTGGTGAGGCCATACCCCTGAATACTGTGTTCAGCTTAGGGCTCCTCACTTTGAGGTGCTGGAGCATGTCCAGTGAAGCACAATAAGGCTCACAAAAGGTCTAGAAAATGTGTCTTATGAGGAACAGCTAAGGGGAGCTGGGTTTGTTTAGTCTCAAGAAGAGGAAATGACCTTAAACTGAGGCAGGGGAGATTCAGATTAGACAGTAGAAAACTTTTTTTTCATGATTAGGGTGGTCAGGCATTGGAATAGGTTGCCCAGGAAGGTGGTGGAGTCACCATACCTGGAGGTTTTTAAGAGGCATCTGGATCTGGCACTGGATGATGTGGTTTAGTGGTGTAGAGGTTACAGTGGTAGTGCTGCATTGATAGTTGGACTTGATCATCCTAGAGATTTCTTCCAACCATGATGATTCTACCTTATGATTCCTGAGCCAGGTAATAGACAGCCCTACCAGAGGGGATGTGATACTGTATCTGTTGGTCACCAATACAAGCAAGCTAGTCAGGGACATCAAGACTGGAGGCAACCTGGGCTACAGTGATCATGCCTTGCTGGAGTTCTAGTCCTGAGGGATATGGGTCAGATGAAGAGTAAACCTTGGCCCCTGAACCTTAGGAAAACAAATTTTCAGCTCTTCAAGGAGACAGTCAATAGGATCTGTTGGGAGGCTGCCCTCAGGGACAAGAGAACAGAACAGAGCTGGTAGATCTTTAGTGAAGTCTTCCATAGAGCACAAGAGCTAGCAATTCCCAGGAGCAAGAAACTGGGCGAGGAAAACAAGATCAGCGTGGCTGAGTAGGGAAGTGCTGGTCAAACTAAAGGGAAAGAAGTAACTGCACAGGCATGGAAACAAGGACAGGTAACCTGGGAAGAGTATAGAGATGAAGTATGATTGTGTAGGGATGGGATGAGGACAGCCAAGATGAAGCTGGAACTGAACCTGGCAAGGAATGTAAAGAACAACAAGGGCATCTACAGGTATGTAAACCAGAAAAGGAAGGTCAAAGGTGCTCCCCTCTGAAAAACAATGCTGGAAAACTGGTAACAAGAGATGAGCAGAAGGCTGAGGCACTCAACAACTGTTTTCGCCAGTTTTCCACAGCAACCTCCTTCCCACACCACCGAGGTCCCTCCTATTTAAGTAAAGGTCATGTTCATGACCACTTGAGGAACCTGAATACAAACAAGTTTCTGGTACCTGATGAGCTGCAACAAAGAGTCCCAAGGGGAATTGGCAGATTTAGTTGCCATGCCACACTCTCCATGATATTTGAAAAGTTATGGCAGTCAAGTGAAGTCCCAGGTGACTGATAAAAAGGGAAATATTGTACCTATCTAGAAAGGAATACCCTGGGAACAACTAGCCTGTCAGCTTCACCTCTGTGCCTGGGAAGATCATGGAACAGATCCTCCCAGAAACTGTGCTAAGGCACAGGGAGGACAGGGAAATTATGTGGGATGGCCAGCAAGTTTTCACCAAGGCCAAGTCCTGCCTGACCAACCTTTCTACAATGGAGTGACAAGGGAAGGGCTACAGATGGTAATTATTTGTATTTCTGTAGAACATTTGACATGGTCCCCCACAACATCCCCCTCTCTAAACTGGAAAGAGCTGGGTTTGATGAGTGGACTGTTAGATGGATAAGAAAGTTTTCAGACAGTTGCATCCAGAATGTGTCTCAGTCCTGATGGACATCAATGACTAGTGGTGTTCCTCAGGAAACCAGTGTCAGGACTGGTGTTATTTAATCTCTACATTAATAACACAGACAAAGGGATCAAGTGCACCCTCAGCAAATTGGCAGGTGACACCAAGCACAGTGGAGACGTTGTCACACCTGAGGGATAGAATGCCATCCAGAGGGACCTGGATGAGCTCTAGAAATGGGCCCATGGGAATCTCATGAGATTAAACAAGACCAAGTGCAAAGTAATACATCTAGGTTGGGGCACCCCCTGGTATCAACACAGGCTGCGGGATGAACAGATTCAGAGAAGCTCTGTCTAGAAGGACTTGGGGGTGCTGGTGGATGACAGGGTGGACAGGAGTAGAGAATTCTTCACTATGAGGGTGGTGAGGCACTGGAACAGGTTACCCAGGAAGTTGTGGATGCCCATCCCTGGAGTATTCAAGGCCAGCTGAAACAACCAGCTCTGAACAACCTGGACTAGTGGAAGGTGTTCCTGCCTATGGCAGGGAGTTGGAACAAGATGATCTTTGAGGTCCCTTCCAAGCCAAACCATTCTATGATTCTATAATGAATTACTGGCTACTTTCTTCTAGATTACCTTAAGAATGTTTTTGGAGGATGTGGAAGTAAAGTGAGCAAGATATTCTTAATGTACAGTGAGCAAGACACACACTATGTATCAGTTTCAAACACAGACATCCCTTATTTGAATGCAGACCTCCTCTCAGTTACATAGATGAAAATTAAAAAAAGAAAAATCATGAACAGTTGTCCCAAATTATTCTTCATTCTAAAGATGGTGTTAAATTATAAGTAAAATATTAAAAAACTTTAAATTAATTTAATTATTCTGAGTGATTCTGTAGTTTTTTCTCTATTTAATATTTGCTGTGGTCAGTTATGAAAACAATTTTGACCTAGCTTTAGAAAATCCCTAAGCAAAAGAATGTTTAACTGACTATGTAATAATTGTAAAGAATAACCATGTGATGGAAACTTATTAACAGAAAGAGATTCAAAAGCAACTGTTCATTTAAAAAAAAATAGTCAGAAAACATAACAAAGATGCTTCCCATTTTAAGACATAGAAACCCCAAACCTTCTCAATTTCAAATGCAAGAATGTAAGCAAATCATGCATTAAGCGGTCAAGATCCATGAGTTGCAGGCAACTGCATAATGTAATCCTCTTTATCTGTTAAGGTCTATTAGAAAACAAATGAGATTACTTGCTTCTGCTGGGAGGATGATCTAGAAGCTGAGTTAATACTTAGGAATCTCCTAATGTTCAGCTAGGCTATACTTTCACATACATTATTTTGTGTCAATACTATCCTGTAACTTATATAGCTTATTTATTTTTTGTTGTTTACCCTCCAAGGTGAGCTTTCCCATTCCCTGTCAGCCTTTGCTTTGAAAGGGAACAAGTTACAGTATTTCAGAACTCTTCTGTATAAAAGGCTACCTACTGTCTTGATAATCCTTCACAGCTTTTCCCCATACTTGCTCCTGTTTAAATATAAAAGCCAAGAATGGCAGACAATATACCATAAAAAAGGCTAACAGTGTTCTGTATAATAGCAATATTTATGTATCTTTACCAGAAACATCTTGCTCAAAGCATCTTAAAAATCACATTTGCCTCTCCACTAATTCAACCACATTAGTTTGTATCAGTTTATCTTGCAAATATTTAATAATATAACATTTCTGTTCTGTGATTTCCAACTGAATAACCCTCAGGTGAGAACAGAGTTAGTACTACTAGTGCCCATGTTACTAATCTTACATTTTAGACTGGAAAGTCTAGTCTCATTGCATTTCTAATACATCCGTCCTGTCTGTCACGCAAGTCTTCCGGCCTGTCTTGACTTTCCTGTGTATCACTGATGCCTTATACATCTCATGAACATTTTCCTACTTCTTCTGCAAACATCTAACAAAAATAACTTAGAAGGTTGATTCTAAAACTGGAAGAACTGTACTTAATAATATTCCTCCTAGTTTGACTTTTAATACTGCTGATTATTTTTCTTTTCCTTTCCCACCCTGCATTTCTTACACAAATCCCCTTCTCCTTCAGTTTAATGAAAACATTATCCTTATCTAATGCTATAAAATGCTTAACTGAATCCCACAAATATAAGATTTACTTTACTCTCTTTACCAAAAAAAAAGAGTAGGCACATAACATGTAAGGCTAACACATTAATCATACACAATCTACCTTTAGTACACAATCATTTCATGCTGAGTTTTACACCATTTTGTCTGTCTGTATTTATGCTTTCTTTTAATTTTTGTATGAGTCTGAGAATTTTTCATGAAGCTAATGACCATACCCTTTTCTATTTTTTTTCTTTTCCTGAGCTAGAGGCTATGCAGTTCCTTCAAGCAGTATGAGTAACTTAGTAAAAAAAAAACTGACTCATGTTTCCACAATCACAACACCAAAACATTCCTGAAAAACAAGAGGGAGGACGATTCAGTTCAACATAACATTATCTAATGTGGAATCTTCCCAGCAGAATTTGTGATGACAAGACAGTAATACTGCCACATCAGAGTTTCCTCTGAATTTCAAATTACTCAATACAGACATTTGACTGAAATAAAGATTTCAATATTTACTCTCTGCGTTTACCACTACTTTGTCTACCATTTTTAGTAAATATGTACAACAAGGAGTAAAAAAATTGTTGCTCATCACAACTAATTAGAAGAAACCAACAGAAAGCAACCGACATTTTAAGTTAAGGACTTTGAACTGCCATGGATTAAGCTGATTAGTAAGAGAGCAGACATACTGAACTAGCTATGTAGCACAAGTTTCAGAGATGCTTCCATGAACAGTAAGTTCAGGTCTCTGCTTCCACTTCTATTGCTCTCTCTCCTTCAATCCAAACCCTTGAAGTTAAGATGAAGCACTTGTCAAAGTTCCAGATGGGTCTCAAAACCAGTCCAAATACCCTGTCTTAAAAACAAAGAGAAACTAGCACAAGAGACATGTAAGAAAAAGAAAAAAAAAAGGCTAAGAAGTAAAAGGGAAAAACCCAGTGAAAAAATGATTGTGAGAAGAACCTTTCAAAGCACTGTATATTGAAAACTAAGATAGAAAAAACAAGTGAAAAACAACAAACAGAATAAAGAAGAGAACAGAGAGCAAAATGTTATGTGCCTCTGAAGAAGTATTTTTACCTATCAATTGAATAACTAAATTATGAAAATGGTCAACAAAACTTCAACTTATTCTTGACTGTAAAAAGAGCATAAATAATATAGGAACATAGCAAGAATACTGCCTTCAGAGTTTAATACATAGGAAAATGTCAAGTGGACAATGCTGAAATGGAAATGAGAGCTAGGAAAAGGAAAAGATAATCACAAGGAAAAAGAAAAGGTTCTTTTCTGTGACACAAACCCAAGTACAATAAGAAAAAAAGGGAAAAACATAATGAAGCTGTGATGTACATGGTATACTTAGAGGTTAAAGCAGACATCCAGAAGACAAACATCTCAAACTCTTATCTACTTTAGCTCATAAAATTTCCCATGAACTGTATTACTCACTAATCTTTACAAGCATGCAGAGTGGTTACTGAGAATCCTGTCCAAACAGCCATTACAGTAAAAGAATATAAACAATGCTGCATATCTGACTACAGTATCATTTTCTTTTTTCATAAGAAACTCATGTTAAAAAAAAACAAAACAAAAAAAAACACCAAACAAACAAAAAAAACCCAAAAAACAAACAAAAAAAACTAATCATGTCATTTGCCAGCCTAGACACTAAGGAAATTAGAGAATGAAGTATCTCATTTATTTCATTTTATCATATATTTATACCAGTAATGTAATTCAAATAAAAGTGTTACTAACAAAATCATCTCATGGCTAGGACTTCATAGGAATTAATTAACCTGAAAGTCTACAGAAGAAGGCCCAAGAAAGCTCACAGAGTAATTCTCAAAATTAACTTAAATTCAAATAATTAGTGTGTACTTGTCTACGTTCTTTTCCCACTTCGAGATATGTAAACATACAGGCATTCAATTGCATTATCATGAGTAAAAAATTTAACTTACCACTTTAAAATTGGCCATTAAAGGATTGAAAGTAAGAACAAGCTGAAAAATCACACTTAATTCTGACTTAATAAGCCACCCCTCAGCAAATGAGTGCAGTTAATTGAGGATGCACACTCCCCTAACTTGCTAGTTATCAGGTCTGCAACCTCTAAAAATGGCCATGCGTGGCCAGCTAAAGCTTCTATCCAGAAATCTTCTCATCTGTGCAGACTTGCAGAGAAAAGAAATGTGTGAGAGAGAGCCTGGTCAATTGCAAAGGGAGAGCATTTGATGTTGCCCTGCACATCATATCAGGATGCTGACAAACAAGTGGATGGCCTTAAGAAGGAAGGTCTATCTACACATGGAAGGGAAAGGAAGGTGTCTGCTAATCAACCATAGAGAAGTTTGTAAAGGGCCAAAAGGTCAGAATCCAAAAATGAGTGGTGAAGCCTTTCAGTGCTTTGATTCCTTTCTACTTAAAAATACAGAAAGAGAAGATTTCCTAGAGATGCAGACATAATATTCTTTAATATTCTTTTTCAAACTTTAATGGGCATAATAGATTTACCAATGACTGCAAGTAAATAGCAATTCATTGCTAATAAAAATGCATAAGTGATGCAATGAGACTGCCATACAAATGGTCACCAATTCACAGGGACTTATCTCAGTTGATCCAGTGGACACAATTTAGTACTGAATATTAACAAAAAAAATTAGATCACATTATATCAGTACACTAAAATACAAGGTTGTAGACTTTCCAAAAGGTAGGAAATGTTAAGAAATGTTTATAAAATGGGGTGGAACTGTATTCTAGAAAACAGGGACTCAAAAAAAGTCTTGAAGGATGGAGATGCCAAGGACTGTCAAAATGGAATCATAGAATTATCTAGGTTGGAAAAGACCTCTAGGAAAATCTACTCCAATCATCAATCCAGCACTGACAAGTCCACCACTAAACCATATCTCTAAGTGCCACTTCTATGTGTCTTTTAAATATCTCTTGTATTGGTGACTGAAGCACTTCCTGGACAGCCTGTTTTATTGTTTGACAACCCTTTTTGTAAAGAAATTCTTCCTAATATGTGAGAGTTATTATGACCTTTGACTTAGTAAACCAGGTCAACACAGAGATTACCTTTACTGAAGGGAACCAAGGCCCTGCTGCTGAGGTCCACCTCCTTAAGAATCCTCATTTCTATTTCCCTGACACTAGTGTCAGACTTGAATTCAAATTAATAAGGTAATTAGACTCCACATTCTCCTCTGTCATGGAACAGAACCTCAAAGATAAGAGTTTTGGGTTGGTCTTTGTCCAGAGATGACTTCCCTTTTACTCACAACACTGAGGGATTCAGCCCCATTTTAGTAAAACATATAATCCAAACAAATTATGGTGCCAAAGTACCTGATGAGTACCTGTGAGTGCAGCTATCTTTTCTGGGACAATAAAAATCAACTTAAATTGGTATTTTTCTTTAAAATATCCTATAAATACAAGCAGACCTTTGGAAGATTCTGTGAATTAGCATTTCAGAAGAGATGGAACTGTTAACTTGTTTCTTTCACAGAAAACAAGCACCTACCAAAATCAATATTATAGACAAGATGTGAAGAGAAACTATAACACAGTGGTTGCTGGTGAAAAGTTCTGCGTTCAGACTGCATATATTCTGTTACAAAAGAATCTAGAAAACCTTTCTTCAGAATATTTAATACTTTCTCATCCTGTGGCAGAAAATTCAGTTTAAAAGTGACAAAGACCTTACAAAGATGGAGTACAATTCCAGACAGATCTCACAGTTATAAGCTGTTAAAAAAATTGGCCACTAACCTTCTTTCTGCTTTCTTCCCTCAGGAAAATTATGGCAACCTCTCAAAGCAAAGTTTGAGCTCTAACAGCAGGTTCACCTCTGTCGTTACCAAAACAAGAAGGCAAAGGAAAGAGAACATATTTACTGGTAACCAATATTCAGGTTCTGGACACAGCAGAAAGGCCACAACAAGAATGAAGGCCACACAGGCTTGTTTCCATTGAACCCATTATCTCATGGGCGTCCCAACTGAAATACCCTTATTTCGGCAGAAGTATAGGAAAAAGATAAGGATGAATAAAAAGCTAACTGTGTGGAAAGAACACAACACACCCAAAATATTCCTGCTCCTGGAGGAGCATTCTGAATCAGTGCTTGTTTTTATACATACCAGCAAGACTAGTCTTCTGTCCCTATTCTGAAAGTAAAGCTGGCTGTGTTAAAGGCAGGGCTAGAGAAAGAACACCCAGTGAGCTGCAAAGCCAACAGACTGAAGCCATTCACAAGGTGCTGGGGCAGGCTGTTGGCGCTGAAGATCTTTGGATCAGGTTTACAGGAAGTCTCTCAAGTGGAAGGGCAGTGTCGAAAGATAGACATTAGGAAACCAAAGATAAGGATTTGTATTACACCTCTTTATGTTCTCAGCCTTTGTGTGAACACAAAAAATCACATCTGAAACTTGGAGAGACACATCTGGAGCCAGATGTACTTCCTCCAGAGCAGAGAAAGATCTGAGGAAGTTAAAAACCTGAAGTAAAGAACACTGTCCACTGAAGAAGCTTCAGGAGAAATAATCAAAACAAGAGCCAAGGACCACAAAAAGCAAGGGCAGTCCTCTCATCAGACAGAGCAAGAAAGTAAGTGGTCTGGGAAGGTCACTATCTCCTGAAAGAAAATGAATTAAAATATTAATTAACAAAGGATTGAAGCATTAAGGCTTAGGAGCTCCTCTAAAAATAGGGCCAAAAGGTCATTGACAAAACTAGTTCATCTTGAGCAAAGACTGTTTGGAATGCAGTAATAGTGTAAAGGCCATGCCTGATGCATCACATTTTTGGCATGAAGAGCGATGAAGCATCTAGGTGCTCTACAATTACGGCTAAAAAGATTTTAATGATACCAGGTAAGTGCATTGACTTGGAGAATGAAAAGACACTGTACTTGGAATACTACCCTCAATGCTTGCTCTCTATTCTGTCAGCTTGATTTTTAGCCTACATAACATTATTTTAACAGCTGTCAATGTAATATTGTAAATACACTCAAGAGTATCGATTTTATTGATCCCTGATAGGTTAAATGTACCCATTAATGCAGTGGATGGTAGTGACAGGATGCATTTGTCAGAAGGATTATAGGCACGCTGTGCCAGGACACATCACCCAACACCATTTTATGTGCATTGTGCAAATTCATGACAACAGGGTAAGGGGGCTGCAGAAAAATCAATTTTGAACAGAATTTAGTGGAATCTATAGATTCCATTGCAAAATCTGGGTTTTCTGATCCCAGATACTCTATGTATTTTTAAGATTTAAAACACCATAGAAATTAGATATTAGCTGTCAAAAATTATTGCAGGAATAAATATCCTTTGTCATTTAAGGAATCTTATTTTGTTTTAAGCCAACCATACTAATCACCATTGTCTAAACTGATAGCTACTGGCAATGGCAAAGCTCATCACCTGCAAGCTCCCTTGCCACCGTTCTTTTGGGAAAACTATCTTGAGACAAACAGATGTTTCTGCTGTTTTAAACCAACAGGAAATGGACTGACTTTCTCGCTTTTCCTTTCCTAGAAACAGATACTAGCACAGAAAAATCTTAGCACAGCTGTATTCAACACTTTTGTTATAACAATACATCTGTGTGGGAGGCAGGCAACTAGTGGGAACAAACAGGCCAGGGGAAGTGAAATGTAGCATGCAGAAGATGAACACAAAGAATTAATTTAAAAGTCTGTGACTAGATTATTACACCGTAATGCCAGTACACTAGCAGGGGAAATAAATGGGTGATCTACAAGACTTTGCTTTAAGATATGATCTGAATCCTCTCTCAACTGGTAATGTACACAACTGAATCAAGTATCAGCTGGCAATCTCAGTCCCTTCCAAGCAAAGAGATGTTCAAATCAACTGAAAGCTTCATTAGTATGAACACACTGCAGGTTTAGTGGCCAAGCTGCAGCCTTATCTTTAAGGAAATGTCTTTAGGTCAGGCCTGAAGAATGAATTAATATGATGAAATGCAGAACTCATGCTTTGTGCAGATAAACCAAACATTTAATCGTCACTGCTGGCAAACTGGCACCTTTCACTTGCACTAGGATTTACATAAAAAAGAAAAAGTGTCATTGAAGCCACTGCATTACAGCCTCAATTATTATAGGAGAAGAAAACCTGAAGAAAATTATGAGAGAAAGGCTTGCAGAAAACCTGGTTTTAATTGATTTATGCTGGAATTATGACATTTTAAAGTAATGAAAAGCTTCAGAATAGAAAAAGGCAACTTTTTTTGAGTGTTTTTGTGGAGAAATTCTTGCACAATTTCATGCTGCCATCTAATGGTCTAAATCAGCCATTTCCAGCTGAACAATTACATTGCTAACCTGAACAATCATTCGCATTACTCTTTGGACTATTCTTTATTTCCCTAAGTTTTAATTCTTTGAAATCAATATCTCTGGTTCAGAATTAAACAATAGCATATTTAAGGAGATAAAACCTATTCTAACCAAATTATTAATTTCTATTTCCAAGCAGTTTTTAAAATTTCTTCCAAATTTATTTCCCAAACTACTGGGAGGAGTGTAAGGAATGCAGAAACAAGTTTTTGCAAATTCAGTCAGTAAACATTTTTATCATCACACCTCTCAATCCTTAAAACGCAAATTTTAAGGACAGAATTTTGTAACACTGACTGGAGATCCAGGCAAAGTTCCTCTGAGTCTTTCTGGCCTTTTTAGGGGAGGAATGTTGTACCCTATGGCTAAGGTCTGAAGCTGACAACTGTGGCAAAGCAAAAATCCCAGTGGCATCCCACACTGCTTCCCCACAAACCAAGGAGTTTGTTCTGCTGTAATCAGCTCAACACAACAGGCTCCAGAACTGAGGGGTCACTTCACTTGGGCAGCACAGGCACTGGTCTCCACAGCCAAACAGCTTCTTGCAGCAAAATACTACTTTGTTCAATCAAAACCTTTTCAGTACTTGCATGCCTGCCCCTCTCCTCAAAACTGCTGTTACCCAGATATGTCCCTAAAGAGTTTGTTCTTTTAATATTTTTCTCTCCCTCTTCTCTCTGGGGAGAGATTTTTGTCTTTTTTCAGTCCTTCCACTGCAGCAGTCAAATGACTCCCACTATAGCACTCATAAAATTATTGCAAATCAACATTCTTAGGATTATTTCTCAGAGCAGGATTCAGCTCTAAATTCAGATGCCTAAATTTAGATATTTTGTTAATGTGTAGAAATGAAGTTGCTATAAAAGTGAAGTTCTGGAGAGATCCATACAAAAAACAGACAACCTAGTTTAAAGCATAACAAACAGCATTCTAGACTAGTGATTGTTCTGACTAATCCACTGGTTAGAAAGGCAGAGTGAGTTTCTAATGCACAGGCAGAGACTATTTGAAAGGCATCTGAGCTTGGATCCGAATCCCACCAGTACTGTAAAGAACTGCACCTAGCTGTCTAAACACAAGCACACAGTACAATCTGAGATGCAGTCATGTACCTAAAACATCCATATGACGTGACACAGAACTGATCCATGAAACAGACACGTTTCTCACAAATAGGAGGAGTCCTAGTGGATTATATGAAATGGTATGATGACTGAACATTGCTTTCAGGGACTCCTTCAATTGCCTAAACTTAGCTACATAGGGCCATTTGAAATGCTCTAGGGTATCTTGCCTGACCTTCAGCTGCCACTCTAGTAAAGGTCTCCTCCAGGTCTTCTGCCAAATCCACTGGTCCCATGTGGATGTCTCACACACCCTGCAATGTCTCAAGTGGCACTAGCGGCCTATGTTTAGGCAGCTTAGTGTCCCACATCTGCCACAGTATATATGCTTGGGAAAAAAAAATCTGCTTTACACACAGCTGTGCATAAAATCCTCCTCTGTTGCAGCAAGCCCCAACATAAAGCCTCAATAATGGGAACTCAGCAACAGTATTAGGCTAATCATGTGCCTAGAGCAACAAAAAGACTCTATGGAGTAATCGGAATTTTACATTTTCCAGGCTGTTGGCCGATCTAATCAATATGAGATCGAAGTCTTTCGGATCCAACAACCCTTTATATTATGCACTGGAATATTTGTGCCTTAAACAGATGAGGCTCTCCACGCAGAGAGCAGTCTTCTGCTAGAAGGTAAACAGGGTGCTCAAGCAGCACAGTAGAACATTTAAAGGTCAGGAAAATTTCAGACTTCATTCTCTTTCTGTAAGTTAGATAACTGGACTGTACAACTGTAGATGTAGTTTTGGAGATGATAATATCAACAAGATTTTTACATTGTCTCCTGCATTGCAACCCACGCACTTCAAAATTTGGCTTCTACAGCTGTTCCTCTGGCTTGATTTTCCTTTTTTTCACCTTCATAGGACTATGCAACTTTTGTGAAATAAATGAAGTTGGGTGAGGATTTAGATTGCATTGCTAAGCACTCATGTCAAGTAACACTTCCCTCAAATCTTTTCCCTTTGATGCACATATTAAATATTTAAGCCAGCATTCATAAAAGAAACAAACTTTTCATTTTATTCCATTCTTTCACCACACAATCTTTTATTAATATGTCTTGACAATTTTAGTAATTTATCCAATAATCAGGCAGTCTGTTCTCTCTTTGATCATTAGACTGGATAACATGCTAGTCCACTACGAAGCTAGCAGCTGCAGATGTAGTTGGCCAAAGACCAGCCCTCCAACTTTCTTTTATTATCCCTCATTTTTAAAGTGCTTGTTCAGTATTTAGGCACTGGTCCACAGGGCTGATATACATCACTCCAGGAGCAAAGAACTCTAAGCAAACAGTTCCACGCAGCAACTGAGCATCCACCAGGGTCGCAGGCTACCCAGCAGGTAGAATTACATGCCCAGGTAGGATGATGCCCTGTGTTTTGTGGCCAGGCAGCGTAGCTGGCTCCACAAGAGGCAACACTATGCTGCTGCTTTTTTTTTCTGAGTTTGGTCTTGCAAATGGCACTGTAAAGAAGCATTCATGGACATCAAAGAAAAATGTGCTCAGAATGGTGGGGCTATGAAAAAACACAAAAGGAGGAATGGTTTGTGCACTCCCCCAGGCCCTAAGCAGAAAGGGGATAGTCTTCTCCCTAATCTGTAGTATACAACATAAATGCCAGAAGAAGCAACCATACACAAGACTAAGATGAAGGCTCAGAGCAGCAGAAATTGCCCAAGTGCACAGAAGCTGTAGTTTATTGTAGGGACACACCGCTTTGCGTGACACGCTTGCAGAGCTATCATACCACCCAAATTCCTTAAAACCAAGCAATAAACTGCTTTAATTACTTTATTTCCGTTCTTTAGCTTGTCATTATTTTGTATTCCCTTTGTTCCTATATTTCACAGGTGGTTTTAATTTTGAAACCTCTTTTTTTTTTTAATATAGATTTTTCAAGCTCTCTAGATTATGGTGAGACACATATTAAGGAATTTTATATATTAAGAAAACAACTTCTGAATTCTCCCAAAACACAAGGGTTGGGTTTTATGATCTCTTTAACACTACTTTCCAAACTAAAACATCAAAAGCTGCTGTTCAGTTTTTAGTGGTTTTATTTTTTGGCTGAAACCTCTTAGTTTAGGTAAGTCTGTAAGATGTAATTTGTTCTGTCATTTACAGACATTCTATAATTGAAAGTACTGCAGGACAGTTAAACTTCAGGAATGACTCTCTTCAATTCTAACTGAAGAAAAAAATAAAACAGCATTCAATAGTAACAAGGCAAGCTGGACAACCCTGTAATCAGAATTGACACCTTATTTTATTGTTTAACTGCTCTAATTTAAACAGCCATGTTTTTAATTCCTTTTTACATGGTTTAAGCCAATTGCATTTAAACCAGAGATGCGAGGGAGTGCAGGTTCTAGCACTGGCTACAGATATGTGAGTATGCACATGTTTTGTCCTCAGCTCTGCCAATACTTCTCAAACCTGACCCGCCATCTCAAGGCTTGGCCTGTGCCGAGTAGTGTGCCAGTTCTCCTGATTTGTGCCAAATGCTGCGCTGACAAACATGCAAGCTACATCAGTTTGCAACCTGGCCCTGAAAGCACCAGCACCTCCCTCCCCAGAGTCAGCCTGTAAACCTCCTAGATAAAAGAAGCCATAAAAAAATGCAATGTTCACCATTTTTAGCTTTTCTGTAACATACAGTGTTTGAACTGAAAAGTCTTTGTGTCTTTGTTGCAAAATTGCTTGAAACTCCAAGCTGTGAGCCTTTAAATCAGCATTATACAACTGGCAAATTTTGAGTACCAGAAGAGTATTTTCCTCTATTATAATCTCTGTTAGGAATATAGAAACATTTGTTAAAGAAGAAATTGTCTAACATGGCTGGATTCAGGGTTGACGACTCTTTTAAAAGCTCTGTCTTACATCAAACTTTCTTTTACCAAACTTGCATGGATTTTACTTCAATAAAGAAAATCAAAAGAGGACTCCAAGTTCTTATCTACACTGTGAAATGAACTGCAGGATACAAACACCCAAACTACTAGAGACTTAAGCTGGTAACTTCATATGATTCAGCTCAGCATCACACAGACTTTATCAGCCTGCCACAATATGCAGTGTAATGGCAATGATGCAGTGCTGTTAACAAGTTAGCCAGTACTGCATTCACTATCCTGAGGGAAGAGTCAGGAGGAAATCATCCATACTTCATCCAGTTCCCAGCTGGACTGTATTTTATCTACTTAGCTACCCTAAGAGGGGAGCTGCCTTGCCCTGCACTTCCTAACTTAGCACAAGAAGAGACTTACAAGGTAAAGACCTTATCCCGGTGTTGAATACTGCCTTAAATGTCTTGCTCTCTGTCATGCTGAGTTTTGCATGCATAAAGCTCTATAAGCAACCAGTACCCAACACCTGCCCTGGTGCAGCACTATCAGCACTGTCAGTAACAGGTAGCTAGGGCATGTCCTGATAAAAACCACTGAATTACTATGGGAAAAGTGTTACAGGGAACACTTGCTGCAATGCAGAGAACACCCATGGAAGGATGATCATTTGGGGCATCTCACTACTTGCCTTCCATGCTGGCCACTGGGAAAACCTTTCCCTTTTCCTTTTTTCCTCTCACTTGTTTGCTTTCCTCTTTTTCATGAAAGTAGCTATTACCTTCAGTATAAATTTACACCATCAGCTGCAGACCTTGCAAACGAATGTTTGCACCTTACATGTAAACCTGTTTCAATATCCTCTGTGCAACACACTGCCCATATAAATAAACTCCACTGCATGTGAGACAGTAGTCCTTCGTATGCTTAAATCAACCTAAGTTGCCCTTACATTCCAAATACACACTGCCCCTCTCTGGTGAAGGCACAAACTCTCGTGTGACTAGAAAAGGTGTCTACGTACAGTTGTAAATTGAGGAGTAACTTCTTTCCTCTCCCCCAAAAAATTGATTAATTTCAGAGTAGCTCAACTTCCAGTGCTGGAGTCAGGAAATATTCAGGGACAAAAAGGCTGGGAACAAATGACGGAGGAGGAATCACTGCCACTTTAACATAAATCATCTTAGCCTGACATGGAATCTAGCTGTCAATTTTGCATACAAATTGCAGCTCTGGGATCACATTTCCATGAGACACTGAAAAGGATCTTTTGTGCCACTTGAAACACTAGACGTAACTGGTCTAAAGATATGTCCTGGAATGAACTTAATACTTTATTTTTCCTCAAGCCATTAGTCTTGCCAGAATCAAAGTTTCCCAAATGCAATCTCCTAATCTTAATCTGTATCTTCACCTTCTTGAAAAGCACATTTTTTCAAACAGAGATCAGTACAGGGAATTCAGGCACAGTATAAGAGACAAAACTTCCAACTTACTTAACATATTTTGTATCTGTTTTAATAACAGACAATAATCTACAATCAGAAACGGATGAAAATGAAAAATACTTCTTGCAGCATATTATCTACATTAATTTTCAAATCTTGCTTTTAACAGTCTGAATACATATATATATATATATATATATAATGGTCTGAATTTATATGTGGACTTCAGCAATACTTCCACTCTACTATCCAATTTCCAAAAATCAGCAAACTAATGCTAAATACAACATGGCAGAAGAAGAAAAGAAATGTAACATTATACCACAGGAACGTAATACAGTGATGCATCATATGCTTTTTATTTCAAACTTCACTGGCTATTGTAACAGATCCAGAATCTGTCTCCAGACTTGCCTGTGGTGAGGGTGAATAGGAGGTGCAGTGACCCTGACGGGAAGAGGTGCAGGATCCTGCCCATCCCAGCCAGTGCCCCACACTGCAGCCAGGCTGAGCCACATGGGCTGTGCCCAGCTGAAGGGCCCATGCCCAGCATGGCTCACAGGATGGGGCTGTGCTGCTCAAATCCCTCCGCCACAGGACAGGCTTGTGGCAAGAGATGGGCCCCTGGGCAGCTCCCCCTCGGTAACCACCTGCATGGCTCCGCCTTTATCTGACAGCACAGCATGAAGTTCTCACATGGCCATCATTCCTGACAGGGTTGTCTCCTTGTAAGAAAATCCTGTAAGAGTGTGAAGGACCAAGAGGGGTAAATCTCTGCTGTGGCTGAGATCTGCATGGTGTGGTGTCCATGGGGAGAAGTCCTGTTTGATGTCACATCACTCAGGGCTCACAGTATCTGAAAGTATGGAAGATTATCTGCAATATTCTCTTCTTATACTGGCAGCCCTAATAAACAGCATTTAAATGATGTCTTACAAAGGCTAAGTGCCTTTCTTACTGTGATCATAAAGGGTCAGCACTTCCCAATGCAAAACAAGGCAATGAAAAATTATTTCCAACACCGCAGCCTGTCAACAGTACTATACAGACCATTCTTCTGTTTGCTCTTTACTCTGGCATTCCTGTGTATATATGGTGTATGCACAGCGGGTACGTACTTGTGCAGATAGACAGGAATGTCCAGTTATTTACTACTTAGCTTTAGCTATTATTCAATTTACTAGCCACAGTATTATTAGGTATTCTGCATGGATAACTGCACTCAAATAAGCATAGTGAAACAAGCAAGCACAGATTCTGGCCTTCTGTCCCACTCAGCCTGTTTGTTTTGTGACCAGAAAAATCAAATGCCCTTGGCTACCTGAGGCAACCAGAAAAATAAAGTTCATGTATCATTTTACCCTAACACCAAAACATGGCTCTCATGAAATAAAATTTCCAAAGAAGCAAAATTAGAGATTGACCTAGACATACTAATCATTTTCTATGACAAGAAATAAAATATTATGGGTTAATAACTGCTGAGCATTTTGAGGTTCTACTTCCACAAATACCCTTCCATAATTAAGTTCAGATTCCAGAATTCCACATTTTATACCTTTAACTAGCTTTTATTTTTTCCAGTATAGCGTTGTATCTGCTAGTCAAACTAATTTCACTATAAAAGCAATTCAAATAAATGAAGGATTTCTGAATATTAACAAAACTCATTTCAAACACCATAATTAGCTTTTCAAACCATGCTCTATGTAAACCAGAGAGCCAGGTCAGCAGTGACTAGAAATATATCACAAGTGATACAAAAATCAGGCACTGTTCCACAGAGTAATTAAAGGGTTTCTTCCAGGTTATTTTGGGGTTTTTTTGTCTTCTATAGTTCTAGGTATTGTTGCTATAAAAAACCACAACCCACCAAACAAACAAACAAACAAAACCCAACAAAAAAACCAACTCAGAATGAAGTGTTAAAACCCTACACTTACCAAGTTATCATGATTTTAAAGTCTGGGGAAAAGTAAAATAGAATTAAATCAATTGAAATATTTTCCTTAGACAATTCTGAAATGCTGGGGTTTTTTTTAATTCCTTAATTTTTCAATATTGCTACAAATTCAATTTCTAATAAAGAGTAATTCTGAACCCAAACACTCCTTCAAAGTTTATAACCTCATTGTTTTTGATAATTAGGAGATGCATAAAAATGAACATGAAATCCATCGAGGAACATTTTATAGAAAAGGTAACACTTTTCACTGACAAAACATGTGATTAGAACTTTCTGACCAACATGTTATCTTTTGTTTTTTTCTCATATTACAGATCATACTTGGTCTCACTTTTGGAGCTTCAAAAGACCTGATCTAATACAGTTCCTCTGTAGATCAATCCAGAAAAGTGAGAAAAAACCCCTATCTGATAGAAAGACATTCTTCAGATTACAAATGGACATAGCTCTGAATACAGGTTTCTAAACTGTGAAATAAAGGAGTTTTCATAACCAAACACTGACGATTAAAAAACTGAGATAGCGAACCAAGAAGAATGGTTAAAAAACCAGAAATCTGAGAATGGTTTCAAGCCAATTTTCAAAATGTAGTCCTTCCAATTTTCTATCCAATTTCTGAGAAAACAGTGCTTCACTTTTGATGACACAGATTCTAATCACATGACACAACAGCAAAGAAAAGCAAAACCTTTCTCTGAAGTCAATGACCTGCCTCCTCATGACCATGGCTGTATAATGTGCTTTTTAATGCAATTAAAAAAATACAAGCAGAGGGTTTTACACGTCTTTATTCCTTTTGACATGCTCAGGGCACCTGTCTCTTTTAGAAGATAATTATGCATGTTTTTAAATTAGACTGCAGACCCTCCCTAGCAAAAATATTAGTTTTCTTTTACTCTGAAATAACCTAGAAAGTTAATGAAGATTTAGAACATAATGGTAAGGATAAGAAAATAAAATAACAGAAGGAATACAAACCTCTGATTGTACATGCCCCGGAAATTATAATTTGCTCTGTAATTGGGAATTGGCTTTGGGTCTAATGGCCTGTAGATGGCAGGCTCTCCTCTTTTCATCGCCAGACCATTCAGCTCCACAGTTGGTGTTATACTGCCTGCAAAAAACAAACAATACAAGTGAAGTGTTTAAACCAGAAATACTGAAAAACACACAAGCAGGACTGAGCTGCAAAGAGAGAGCTACATTGCATTTTTTTATACACTTAAATTAAAAAGATGCAACAAAAAAGACATTTCAGTTTCTTTAAAAGATGGGAATATAGATCCCAACTTAATCACAAGCAATGAAAAAGGACATTTAAAAATCTATCTCGGAGCATTCTCTATGTAGTTTCAGTGGATTAATCTTCAAAAATGAGTGAGAAAGTCAGTATAATAATAAGTCAGTAATAATTAAACTGGCTATTCATCTTTCCAAAGTACTTATAATACATTATGACACTTCCTGAAAAAACTATAAAGATAATAATGTGTCTTTCTGTGAATATCATTAAATAAAACCTTTAATATAGCTGAGAGTCATTGAAACAAGCATTAAGTAATAAGCATTACCACAGTCATTCAGGAATCTTACAGAAAGTTAGAAAATATGTTTTATTTTCAAGACTTGAAAACTTGAGATTATGTCTCAGAACTAATGGTCTAATAGGAATGATCAAACAGACTGAACACACAGCTCCAGGAAATCAGTGCAACTACAGCCATCTACTGGTGACACAATGCAAAAACAGAAGGCAGCCGGCACTTGTCCACTTGCATGGTTTCAAAAATGCCAAATAAGCTACATCCAATTTCTTTTCTTCTTGTTTTTTTAGATAAAAAGTTCAGCTATAGTAATCCCCACTTGCACTGTTGTAAGAAAATCCTAAATAACCCAAATGTGCATCCCAATAAAAAGGAGATAACATATTCTGAAAATATTTTCATGAGAGATTAAAATAAATTTACCCTTAAAACAGCTATGATTGATTTTCCAGTCTGCCACTGAGGCTTTATATGCCAAATTATGAAAATGTTTATGCAACACTTACTCAAAAACTTATATCAACAACAATTCTTACACTTTCCAGAGCAAGACATTAGTATGAATTCACCTTTTTCATAAAAATACAAATGTCATTTTGATGAAAAGATACCTGTGCATATACAACGCACCTTTCTTGGAGCAAAATTACAGTGTTAAGTGATACATTTCTTAATGAATTCACTTAAAGCCTATTTTTCTTGTTATCGGATTTTCCCTATAAGAATATGCTCAAAGTCAAAAAACTCTAGAAACTCAGTAATACTACGCAACGTCAAGAATCAAACTCGGGATCCCTTTTCATAGAGGTCTGAGCCTCCTGCTTTCTAAGCAGCCAAAGTCACAGCGACTGTGAAAGAAACAGGGGCAAAACCAGTGTCCTGGGTCTGCAGAAGCAATGTACTGATCTCCAAAGGTGCAAGAGAACACTACAACTCTCAAACAATCCTTCATGGCTAATGCTCAGGATAATACTCACAAGTTCTAAATTTACTCCTGCTTTTCTCTTTCCAACAAAGAGAAGATTAACTGCAAGATTACTTCATTTTAAGAAAGTGGCAGAAGAAAAAAACTTCTTAAAAGAGAGGGTGGTGCAGACAAATTAAAAGGGAAAAAGGAAAAACAGCAAAGAGGCAGGGCAGAAAGGATTGTTAAAAAATAAGAAAGAAAAAAGAGTCTCACTGCTTGATTTCCTTTACATTAATCTGAAATGAGGTTATGATTTCTTTTTCTTTATTTCATTGATCAAAAGAGAACAGATCACTGAGCACATATAAGAGATGTGTACCTTAGAAGGTTTTGGATGCACTGAAAGCAACTTCTGGGTAACAACTCAAAATGAAGGCTGCAAGACACTAGTATACATTTTTTCTGTTATTCAAGCAAGTTTCTAAAGCCACCTGAAAGCTTTTTGAAAGCACAGGTTGCTCTGAAGGAAAACTCATCAGGCAGGTCAAAGTACTCATGCCAAATCCTAGCCTTTTGTTTACACCAGAGATGAAATTTCACAGGATTGGACTGGGTAAGATTTCCAATTTAATTGGAAAATCAGTTAAAACAACTGTTTGGGAAACGTGTTTTAGTCAATTCAGTCTGGTTTTCTCCTGTCTGCTTACTGTTGATCACATACAATCACTTTGTACCCATCTGAGCATTATCTAAACAATATATTCACTTACAGTTCAACCATTTTAGGTATGTGCATTAAAAATTCTTCTGTGAAAGCTCACTAGAGGTTCTGCATTATCCAATCATACTATAGCTATGTTGATTTTCATCCTAAAAATTTAAGTATCTTGTTAAAATTACTTATTTAGTGCTATAACATCCCAACTCTTCAACAACATGTAACACACAGAGGAAAACGTCATACCTGGATTATTGTTTACATTGTTTTTGGGTGGTCTAGGCGTTGGTTTGGGAAGGGTAGTTTCATTCAATGCTTTGCTAGCAGCAGCATGTTGGGCCTTTTTAATACTGCTTCCTTCAGCTTCCCATGTCTGTTCTCCAAGAGTCAACTGCACTGTGAACATCTTCAAAGACAAAGAACAGGTAAACACTGGCAAGATTATCACTGTGGATAAGAACAATCTGTATAAAAGCTACCAAGGCTGAAGAGAAACCATGCTATCTTTTCATTGTATTCAACTTCCAGATAACGCATCTGATTCTTCCACAGATCAGTGAGACCTTATCCGTGGGCAACATTTGGACTTTCAAATGACAAAGTAAAATAGTGTAGTGTGAATGTCAATTATCAAAGAACAGAGTAATATTTAAACCAAGTAAGAATAACTTCAAACTAATCCTCCTCTCTTGGAAGACTATTAAGGTCAGTTAAGAATAAATTTTTTCATACATTTGAACATGTTTAGTCACTTTACTTGTAGAAAACAAGTACTAAAGATGCTACTGAGAAAGAAAAAGTAATTTTGTAGTAATTATGAATGAATATGACTATACACTTCTCAAGGCAGCAGAGAATTTGGGCCAGATAGTTTTACACAGTGAATGAATTTGTCAAACATCCAGATTTCTAAAAATAATGCCTTTTGTTAGGGCAGTCACAATTCAAATATGTTCAAAAAGATATAGTAAGAAAAGAAATATCTTTTTTTATGAAACTGCAGTTCTTAAAGTAAAATCTATAGTAAGGACAGGAACTGTTAACATCCAGCATTCAGAAATGGACTAACTGATAAAAACCATGTATTTCAAAATCTGTGATAGAGGGCTATTTCAAGTAGTGTCGATGCTGTGCAAATTTTGCAGATAAAACTCAAAGCATGTTTAAGATACTACATAGAGTCTATCTTCTGTATGATACATAAACGTTCTGTTTAAATTTGAGCATCTGAGAACAAGAGAAGAAAGGCTAGGAACTCAATATATTTGCCATATAAATTCCCTAGATAAAAGGCAGGGCTTACTAGTCAGATACACACAGTAAACTAAGATTTACCCACCTCAGAAAACAGACTTACTTGAAGCCAAAGAGAATGAATCTATACATTAGTATGAGCAGTATATAAAGCAAAACTTTCATTTTGACAGCTTTATATTTTTTTTAATTATTTAAACTTGCTAGATCCAGGATCAGGTTTTTAGAGATGAACATGGTGGGCAGCCTTTAAATGTGCCTTTACATACACATTCATTTAGCACGTACTTGCAAACAAGCATTTGAACACAAGTATCTATGTGCCTCCCAATTCAGCCCTATGTACATGCACACTGTGCATTTGAACTGAATGCTATAAATACATACTTGTGTCTTAATTACAGCCTTGAGTTTTGGTCTATTGTAATTTTCGTAAGCACAATGCAAGTCCCTGTATCACAGCTCCTATTACCATGTTGTTTTTGCCACTGCAGTCACAACAATTTACTCATGGAAGAGAGAGAAATAGTCTCTTAATTTTACACTCTGCAAACCCTACCCCCATCTGAAAGCTAGGCTGGGTATTAGAGCTAAATACCCATAATTATATAAATCACCCAACCATATATCCTTGTTACTAAAAGAGCTGAAATTTGATTACTGGATCTGGAGTTTATATATTTTATATTTTGCAAGAAAGTATCAGTGTAGTATTTTTATAGGAGCAGAAAAACCTTGAATTTAAATGAAAATATGATTAAAATGGCTACTTATCTACCTATAACTCTTAGTGCTTAGAGCAATAAATAGGAATTCAGGATGATAAAGGGCCTTCTCAGTAAACTTCTGTCAGTCAGAGCTCCTTCTCACTTAACGTATCTGCCACCTGCAAAAACCCACACATAGCAGTAGGTTTACTCCTTTATTAAAGGAATAAAACTGCCTAAATCCAAACTCTGAAGCAGCCAGTGGAACATTCAAGTCCTGGAATACCAGAGCTAACAGTTCGGCTATTGACTGAGAGACATTTCTCACCAGAGGAAATTTCTATTCCTTACGCCTAACATAATTTACCTGATGTCCAGAGAGCAGAAATGCAAAGGCCACCACGCTTGTGCTTGTTTTCACTCTGCTGTGTTTGTAACGCCAGTCTCTCTAAGCTCTGACAACTCTTTATTCCTCACTTCTTCTGTGCAAAACTTTCTCTCCCCCTTCCCAGCTTTTGAAGTGCTATATTCCTTACCCTTTACCTCTTCTCTGCACCACCATCCACTTTCTTTTGCCACTGTTCCTTTTAAATTTGTGTCCTGAAATGACACTGACATAGAATGACAGAAGACATGATCAATCTGACTAACATACTTGCAAACGTCATTTATGCTAACAAAGACTTCCTGATTTCTCTTATGATGAAGAATCCACCTGAAGGGCAGACTCCGAGAAACCCTAACTGCGTTGTCAGGAAAAGCTACTTCTCTCCCAACTGAACTGTTTCTAGTTTCCCATTTCACCCCAGTTGTCAAACTTATTCTCCAGAGATGACTAGAAAAAAGGGTATAAAAATTTACTAGCATTTGTGGCCATGACACAGACAGCTATCTTGTAGAGAATATCTGAAAATTGTAAAAACCACCAGTGGTCAGGAACAGACTATTGTAGGAGCAAAGCAATGTGAGAAGCTCCTTAAATGGCAAAGAGCAACAGCAGCATTATGTCCTTCCCAGGACAAACTCAAGTCTGTTTCACATATTCTGTCAGGTATATCATCATATTACTAGCAAGACATTATAAAAAACTGCTAATAGAGTCATAATAATAAATTTTATTTCTTTGTTTTTCATAGGTCAAAACCTGCATAATTGTATTAATACACCCTTATTCTTCATCCATTTTTCTTCAGTTTATCTCACTGCACAGATCAAAATTAGACTTAATATCCGTCTGAGTCTATACAGCATACAACTGAATTTTTTTTACCACTATGAGTGCAACTAAAATAATGAGGTAAATTTAAAGAATGAAAAATTAAGAAATTCATTGAAAATCTGTCTTTCAGAAGTGCAGGTAATGCAGACTTAAGTCACCTCAATGATATTAGCTCCTTTAAAAGTAATAACAAATATATCATAGAATCATTAAAGCTGGAAAAGACCTCTAAGACCATCAAGTCCAAACTTTGACCAAACACCACCACATCACACAAACTACAGCACAAAGTGCCGTGTCCAGCCATTTCTTGAAAACTTCCAGAGATGGCTATTCCACCACTTCCCTGGGCAGTCCATTCCACCCTCTTAGTCAAAAACGTTTTCATTATGTACATTATGAACCTCCCCTGGCACAGCTAGAGGTTGTGTCCATTTGTCCTGTTGCTAGTTGCTTGGGAGAAGCCCCCCCCACATGTGAATTATTTCTTATCGTACTAAAATTTTAAGTATAATATGAATGTAATATAATTCAAATCTCTCTACTGCTGAAAAATGTAAACAGCCAAAACCACACCATAACCAAAGCAATTCTTTTTTCACAGAAATGGAAAAAAAAAATTAACCAAATAAACACAATGATGAAAAGTTACAGAAAGCCCAACAAATTTACCAAGCTGCAACCTAAAACCAACCAGGCAGTGTACCCTGTGGTACCAAATGCCTCCAGGAAGAGGAAGAGCACTTCAATTTCCATTTGCGATGACAGATGCTAAAAGCAGCCCCTCACCTACTGACATCATTTCCACCACCATAACACCTTCAGCAATGCCAGCCAGACCAGAAGGTTGGTGATTTGCATCAGCTCTTCACTAGCTGGCAACATAATGTACACCTCAGAAACAAGGGGCAAGGGCAGAGAGTCCATGAGGAGCTGAAACTGTTACTAATCTACACCCCAACCCCTCTGCCTCATGTGATTTTGGTACTCCAAAAATACTAAGTACAAAGCAGCTACTAATTATGCCAGTGTCTCACCCATGCTTTTCCAGGATTTTTTCCTCCCCCATTTTACTCATAACTAGGGAAAAAATTCAAAATTGTATCTTAAAATTACCATGAGGATATTCCTCTGTATTCCTCTGTATTCCCCATCATCTGAAAGCATCCTAATTTGTACTTATGAAGTTGGTCATCCAAATTGATACACAAACTGGCCAGAATTAGCTGTCAGGTTACTAGAAACTTCTATGCTATACTCGTATTAGGAGTCTTAGTATAACCCTACATTGTAAAGTTGCACAGTAATAAAGTTTGTGCCCCAGAGTGCAAGATTAAAGATAGAGTATCAACTGCATGGACACAGAATTACATCAATAAGTGCTTTAAAAAAAGTCACAAATTTGTCATCATCTGCATTACCATCAAAAAAAATGCAGAGGCAGTTATCAGAGGCACGCTGACTCGCAGAAAGGTTCATGCAGCCTAAAAAGCAAGTGCTCCAGAAAGATTAAGGAAGGGTGGTGATACCCTGAAAAGACCTTCATGAGGTCTATATAAAGACCAGCAAATATAAACTCAAAGATGAGAGACAAAGTAAAGTACAAAATTATCTACAGGGCTTCAACAGAAATACAGGCATACTTTCTTGAAAGTGTGGGGGGGAAAAAAAAGCAAAATTAAGAACAGTAAGAAAGCCCTTACACTAGAAATGTAGCTGGGTTTGACAAGCACACTTGTCCAAACCATGACATTATCTGTTCAGCATGTAAGGTATGGCTCATCACCTGGAACTGTGACCTTACCTTGGCATGAGCAGGCCCTCTTTCATTCAGAAGCTTATACTGGGGTTGAATTCTATTGAAACGGGCTAACTCATTTACGAGACACATTGGAGTTTTCTCTTTGGGGTTTGCCATGTTATCTTGGAGAGGAGCTGTAAATAAAGAGTCTGTAAAGATTTTGTGGAGAAATGTATTCTTCACAACTTCACAAATCTTTGCAAAAGCAGCATGCTTAGAAAAGAAAACACTTTGGCTAAAACACAAATTTTGCATATATGCTAAATACATAGTTTAAATACCACTTATATATTAATCATATGAGAATATGTATTTTACAGTAACAATTTTGATTACATGCAATTAAAAAAGCCCCAAAACTATTTCTTTCCAGAATGTCTTTATGAAAGATGACAGTGCAGGGGTGCATATGCAAATTCTATACTTTCTGTGTCACCAAAGTTTACTGTCAGGAGTATACTGGTTCCTGGAATTGACTATTCTTTCAGAATGGTTTCTCCACACTTTGAAGCAGAAGCGGATAGCATAAGAGTTATGAGACAAATACAGTCGATGAAACCCCATGGTCCGCACTTGTTTCTGCTGGCTTCTTCCCAGTGTTCTAAACTTTTTTCACAATAATGAAGTCACTCTCAGAGCACTCCCAAAGAACACCTCCCCCTTTAAGGATATTGTTCTGCATTTTTTAGACTATTTCACTTTCTGTGGGTTTTTTGCAATTTATTTGTATTTATCCCTAACAAACACACACACACTGTCATTTCTTGCTTAAATTGTTAGGGCAACACTTCTGCATTTTACAGCCAGTTCAGCATAGGAACTACAGCATTTATTAGGCTACAAAGGAAACACCAAATACTGCCAAGCAGTCAGAAGACATTCTGTTCTAGGGAAGAGAAATAAACTTGGAGACCTTCCTGCCCCACTAAAACTTCTCTGTAAAAGATACACTCAGAATTTGACATAATAGACATGCTCTTTTCTGAGCTTTTATATCATTGATCAAAACTTCATGGCAAATCTGAGCTCAATTAAAGAAACTAAATTTAGTAAACAGTTTATTTTGCCAAAACACTTTTCTACATGTGTTTTCTCCTTGATTTTAATCCTCTTTAAGATGTAATTATTATTTTTTTAAATTAACCAGTCATCATAATGATTAATTTGAACACCAAAGAAAATATACCTGGACCAACTTACCTGGTGAATTGTTCAAAGGCGCAGGATCCACAAGGCTGGCAGTAGGACTGCTAGAGCTGGCAGCTGATTCCGAAATGGATCCATTCATTGAGGACGGTAGACTCAGTGTATTTGTAGCTGTAACTGGCAGGGGTAGCACCATAGGGGCCATGGTGGGTCCAGACAGGTTTGCTGTAGTCTGCATCTTAACTTGTGCCATTGCCTGTCACTGCAATAAACACATCACTATCAGCAGGGCACTCTGCATTTTGAACGTCAAATGACTGCGGTGATATTAGCAACACTCCTTTCATTGCTCCTGGATCTGGGTCACAAAACTGTCCACAGAAGTCATGCCTCTGCAAACATTACTTCCAAATGGATGCACAGAGAAACAGATCACAGAGCTAAAGAACATCACTGGAGAAGAACCCACACACCCTGGCTCCAGGTTCTGTTTTTCAATAGTGGGGTCACCCTGCCTAAAATACAGCAGGAAAACCGACTATTCTAGAATAAAATTCCACACAATTATTCTGCAGATGAGATAAGCTCCTGCCAATATCTTCAAGGGAGGACATCTTTGCAACAAACTGCCACAGCAATCTTTTGCTATTGTTTTTCCAGTAAAGTGCACATGAAGTACCTAATAAGGCCACAAGAGAAAAGCCCTATTTTTTTCTGACCGGTTACCAAACTAGAAAAGATGAAAAAAAAGAAAAAAAAAAGGAAGAAAATGCAAACAAACAAAAAAACCCACCAGAGATGCAAGTTCTTAAAAAAATCCACTGTTTATTCAGTCAACAGGCAGAGTACTTCAATCCTCGTATAAATTACTCACACAGGTACCAGGATTTCCTAAACTAGCCTTTAACCCAATGGATAAAACATTTACCTGGAATATGCCAGGTACTAATTCTTTCTTATCATCTGCCCAAATTAGTTTCTTTATTGCCAATACCTGTTCTCAAGCCAGGTCTACATGCATAAACAAACCAGGGCCAGGGCATCACTCCACACTACTCACTGCAAGTATGCTCCTCGGCAAAATTTGGGCTACTGGCTGGAAACTCCTGCTGCAAAAACCACACAGGAGCAGTTCAGAAGGCCTGAAGGCATCCCAGGTAATCCACCCAAATAACAGATAAACCAATCATTGTCAGTCATCTGGGAAAAAGGTTTGGGCTTCTCTTTCCCAATAAGGAGCAGGATGACATATTTTATTCAGTAGCACGGACACAAACTGTATTATTTAGGGTTCATACACATGAAATTATCTGTACAGAACGGAGAGACAAAACCTGCAACAGCCAACAAGCAGCCTGGGGAACTGGGACTTCTCCCAGCAGCAGCTCTGGTATCTCTGGCTCAGGCAGAGGAGGAGCTCAGCTCTCACCCATCACAGGCAGCAATCCTTACCACTAAGCTCTTTGCTACCTCTGCTGGGGTAATTCTCTCTCCCTATCAAAAAAAACAACTCATCCAACACCTGAAAAACTTTCTAATGAAGGGCTTATTGAAATGAGTACAACTATATACAATATTTTGATTAGTATCAGTATTTTTGTCCCTTCCCCTCCCCCCAAGTCATTAAAACATATCTAAGTGTCCTTACTCAGAGGGACAGTATTGTTGGATTAAGATCCCAAATCATTCATTACACCAGAGTACAAGTACTTTAGCACGGTTGCACTAGTATAATGAAAATAATAAATTCTATTACTGTGACTCTGTTCTTTGGAGAAGAGGTTCAGACTGGAATGCCATTTTTATTACTGAGGAAAGACAGATAACTGAATTAAATCTCTGGAAAGGCGAAATTAGAAAAAGATGAAAAATGAAGCTGAGATGCAATCGCCTGCCCTTTTCATAAGTATCTTCATAAGTATCTTCAGTAAAATACTAATAGTGACAGATTTAAAATATACATATGCAGTTAGCTGAGATATATTCAAATACCTCATGTGTTACAAAAATACAGACTAAATTAATACTGCAAAAATCCTACTATCACTTCACAGCAAACGTCATACAATACAGCAGTATTGTTAGAAAGGCCTAACTTAAAGACTGAGAAGCTGTAGAGCTATGGAAGTCTTCTGCATACAACATGTCTGCTTCTTATTTTAAATGTGTTAGTACAGACGAGAATTAATTGAAAAAGTATCTTAATTGTAAACATCAATGATGGCAGAATCAGACCATGTTTTAAACACATTTAAAAAGTGTAGTTGCACTGTTTTAGAATTTTCCTTTCTCTCTCATGGAGTATATAGATAAACTGTATTTCTTGTACTTTCTTAATCTCTGTGTTTTGTGTTAGATGTGTACAAGCCTTGACCAATAGGTCTTTGGAGGTGGATTGTCTTTTGACCAATAGACACTTGTTTATTAGTGTGTATAAAAAGAAGTTCTTGTAAATAAATCCTTCTTCTTCGCCATCTTGAAGCCTGTCTGCCTGACTTCCCTACCTGCTTCCACAAATCCCATGAACGACAGAAAAGCAAACCATAAAAAAGAAACCAACATAATAAACATCATCACAATAATTGAAGTTTAAGAAATTCACCATATTTACACCATTTTAGCTTACAAAAATGAGTATGAGAAAGGCATCCCACATATGGTACTGCATGAGATACTACTGAGCACGTGGTCTTGGGCCCTGCCAGTTGTGAATTACCACTTCAGCTTCCACTGTTTTAAAAGTTTATTCTTCACGAAAGCAGATCTTACTAATAACCAAATAAAATACTATGTTGTACAGTACTGATGTTCCAAATGGAAAAATTGTGGGATGAATCCTTTCCTATTAAGGATAAAAAAGGAAAAATCAGTTTAAGAATAGTATCATCAAGGAGCTGTAAAAATGAACAAGATAAGGTTTAGGGGGAAAAAATTACTCTAAAAGTAAAGTATATAAAAAATTCAATTCTGAAATCAGAATTTATCATAACATATTGGGTGCTGGGGTTTTTTATCTATCTAAAGCTGCAGAACTCCTACGAGAAACTGTAACTACTTTGTAAATTAATCTCTATAAGCAAAGATGCCCAGGCAGCAATATAATCATAGGGACTAACTCTTTAGCAGATGAGCTATGGAGATAACAAATTTGTAATCACTTCTAAAAATCCACTAGTAGAGAGATACAACAAAGAGAAGTTGATATAGTGACGGCACATCATTTTCACACTACCAGACAGCCAATCTTCGATGTCATGACAAAAGGCAACAAAAACTATATGTTCCACCCTTTCTTTATATTTTTTACATACATACACCAGTGTTGTACTATTTTATAAACAGTCAAGCAAAAACATTTTTGGGCCTTCCAGCCACAAGAACAAACATAATAAAATACACTACTACATGAAATGTAGGACTTGGGGGAGAGAGATTTCACTAAGCTGGTCAGAGATGAAATGCAGTTATATAATCAAAATATTTTAAATCTTCTATGCAGGTATTTTTGAAAAATCTGGCATACACAAAAGGGATGGTTCATCTAGAATACTAAGACTACAATTAGAAAAGTCCCCATGCCCCATTTCAGGCAGCTAACTCAACTCAAATCTAGGAATTTCCTACACCAAAGTGTCTCTAGAGGAGCTTCTCTTCATGTTCAGCAGTGGTTATGGACACTTGCAAACATGTAAAGGGATGTAAATATACCAGAATTGCATTTTTTCTTCACTTCCCCTTTTGAGCACTTAGTACATGGGCAGCTACACAGGTTTCATTAAACAGTATTGACTTTCTTAATAAACTATGTACAAAAGCTGTGAATTTCCCTGGCAAACTAAAAATCACCGAACCGAAACAAACTTACATGAAAACAACAAAATGAAACCCCTCACATTTTAAAGTGAAATATTGCTGTAAAATATTAAATTAAATTTTCTTATATATCAGGAAACACAACATTGTTGTGGGTTGACCATGTCTGTACACCAGGTGCCCACCAAAGCTGCTCTATCACTCTCCTCAGCTGGTCAGGAGAAAGAAAATATAATGAAAGACTCGTGGGTTGAGATACGAGCATGAAAAGATCACACACCAGTTACTGTCACATGCAGAACAAACTTGACTTGGGGAGATTAAATGCATTTATTATCAATCAAATCAGAGTAGGAAAACAAGAAATTAAAATCTTAAGAAAACTTTCCTCCCCATCATCCTTTCTTCTCAGGCTTAACTTCACTCCTGAATTCTCCACCTCTTCCCCAGAAAGTGACCCAGAGGGATAGTGAATGGGGGTTACAGTCAGTTCATCACACATTGTCTCGCCCACTCCATCCTGCTAAGGGGAAGACTCCTCATGTTCTTCCCCTGCTCCAGCATGGGGTCCTTCCCACAGGCAACAGTTCTCCACAAACTTCTTCAACATGAGTCCTTCATGTTGCAGTTCTGCTGCAGTCCTTCATGAACTGTTCCAGTGTGGATCCCTTCCACAGGGTAGCATTCTTCAGGAACACAGTGCTCCAGTATGGGCAGCCCACAGGGTCACAAGTCATGCCAGTAAACCTGCTCCAGCGTGAACTCCTCTCTCCATGGGGCCACAAATCCTGTGGGTCTCCTCCACAGGCTGTTGGTGGATCTCCATGGGCTGGAGGGGCACAGCTGCTTCACCATGGTCTGCACCATGGGCTGCAGAGGAATCTCAGCTCCTGTGCCTGGAGCACCTCCTGCCCCTCTTTCTGCCCCCACCTCGTGTCTGCAGAGCTGAGCTCTCCTCTCCTCTCCTCTCCTCTCCTCTCCTCTCCTCTCCCTCCCCTCTCTCACTGCACTTCCTGTTGTGCAGCAACTTTTCCTGCTTCTTAAATCTGTTATCCCAGAGACACTACAACAACACTGACAGGCTCAGCCTCAGCTGGCAACAGGTTCATCTCGGAGCCAGCTGGCATGGGCTCCATCAGAAACAAATGAAACTTCTGGCAACTTCTCATGGAAGCCACCCCTGTAGCCCCCCTGCTACCAAAACCTGGCCATGCAAACCCAGTACAAACATTTAGTTACATTCACAGATGCAGAATATTTTTAACAACTGTGAATACAGTTGTATCACACTAAAAGCACCACACAGCATAAAGAACTAGTTACCACTTTTTTTCAATTATTATTACTTTTTGTATTTTTCTGGAACCACTTTATAGCCTTACATCTTGTGACATAAAATATGAACTAAATGCTCAGGTGAAATGGTTCTTAAGACTATGTCACAGTAATTGAATAAATAAAGACAGGTAAAGTAGATAAAACACCACAAAAGGCAGAAAACACAGATGAGTTTTCAAACCAAACACACTTGTACAATGTGGGAAAATTGAAAAAGCAGTATTGGAAAGACAAGTTGTATGAACAATCAACAGACAGAGAAACTAATGACCTGAACAGTCAAAACAGAAGACTGGACTTCATCTGTGCAGAAAGGGAAAATGCACATATGCAGTAGAGAATCACCACACTTTCACACTGTTCCGTCATACAACCCAGAGTATCATATCTAATCTGGGCACAAATATGTTAACGCATGCTTGTGAAGCACTTTACAAAGGGAACAACTGAGGGTCAGCCACTGCTGAGCAGGAAACATTACTTGACATATCTTGTATTTTATATAACCAAGTGTTCGTGTTCTGCTTATACCTTCTAATCAGTGTCTGTTTTTCACAACAGTATTACATTAATGATCCCAGATCCTTTTCTGCAGAACTGCTATACAGCAAGTTCTAGCCTGTACTCTTTGTGAATCTGACTGTTCTCTAGCTAATGAGACTTTGTTCTTGTCTTCTTTGAATTTTCTTATTAAAAACCCCAACTAAACAGAAAAAAAGACAACCATTTAAATTTTTCAAGATCACATTGAATTTTAATTCTAGTTCCAAAATGTTTGCAAGTCTCCTCTAAGCCTGCTTTATAGCATGTACAAATTTAATAAGTGTACTGTTTCATCCACATCATTAATGAAAATATTGAAAGGTACAGGAAAAGCAATCCAATAGACTGGGGGCAGTGTCTAGCAGGCAGCATCTCAAGGGTTTTTCACAGAACAATACCAATTTGGTTAGAAGCTTGTTAATATGATTCCACTGTGAAAGTCCCAAGTCACAGAACTCTAATAGTTAACTTCTTAACTAAGAAGGGTTTGGTTTTAGTTTTAGCCTTAAAATTCCCTTAAACACTCCATTCTCCTTCTATTCTCCTGATATTCATTCATTCATTCAGTCACACAAAAGCATACAAAACTGCCTAAAGGTAAAACGTATTTCTGCTGCGCCATTTCTCACATTTAGAGCAAATATTTATGTATTTGTGGACATTAATATAAAAAGTGCTAAAGAACTCCTAAGTCTTATGTAATTTTTTCTTCCTTTGTTACATGTAGCAGCTTATTTGGGGTTGACAAAACCACACAGCTCTGTATTGCCTTCAGAGAAGCTTAATTCAAACTTTTATGTCTTCGAAAACCAAGTAACGAGATGGCCACACAGCAGTTTAGCGAGAGTATGACTTAAAGCAACAATCAGCAGATGGTTATCCAGATTTATTAACAAAATTTAACTTATTTATACATTTTAAATAGGAAAAATTGAAACTCTAGGCATGAAATCGCATAGGGTTTCTCTGTTTTTTAAAACATATATATTTTTCTATATTACTGCTGGTCCTTCCCATTTGCTCCTCCATCAATTTCACTGCTTTTTGCCTTACAAGGAGTGGTTTGCCAACAGCCAAACTGATCTAATGACTTGCTGCCATAGCAAGGGACAACCCCATGCCCTCTCTTCCCTACAGCAAAAAGCCACCACTTTCTGTCCATTTACCTCACTGAACCAGTTCACATGCAGGAAAGGAGAAAGATCAGAAGAGCATCTGGGTCTATACATGGAGGGCCACAAACTCCTGACCTGGAGTGGGTGCAAGGAATTAAGTCCTTTCAACTCCTGCTAATCAGCTTAGCTTTGCTGTCAAGCCATACACTGAGGTTCATCTCCTTCACACTGTTCCTCACAAAGCCCATGATCTCATGCCTGATGATTACATCTTCAGAAACCCGTGGCCTGGTTTTTTTTTTTTCACTGTGCCTTATAGTAGAGAATCTTTGTTTCAACGGGTACATGAACATAGTTACCAGCTAATTAACAGCTAAGTAATACCTGACAGCAGGTGAAGTTACACCTTAAAAGCATTTCACTTTTCTGAAGTATAAGATGGGTGTGTGGGGAAAATCACTAACTCCTTTATTTTGGTTGTTTTGGTAAAATATTTTACAACCAAAGGAATTGACACAGGATATTAGGGACTAATACTCAAAATTAAAGAAACTGCAAAGCTTACAAAAAAGTTCCCCTACTTGCTCAGTGTTAAACCCAGCCCCTGAAGACTAAAATACTACAGCTCCTCACAATTTGTTTCCTCTGGACTGGAGCAGTAAAGGGTTGTAAATACAGCACCAGGAAGGCAAGAAAGGGCCAAGCAGCTGTAATGAACACCATTTTCCAATGTCAAATCCCAGTGCATTTTCAGACATTATCGCCCATGGAGGACTATCCTTTGCCAATTCTTATGTACAATCAGTAAGCACCTTTCTGAGGAAAGGAAGGTGGGTATTTTTGGAAGAAAAAAATCAAGTAGGAAATAGATTAAAAATCTGCAGTCATAATTTTCAACCACTTCTTCAAACAGCAGTCAGCTTAACCTCCCTTTTGAATTACTATACAGAACAAGCACATTAAAACATTTTTAAAAAAGCACTTAAAACTCAGAAAACTGAGGTAGAAACTGCTTCATCTTGCACACTTCTTTCATCACTAAACCATACCGGTTCCCTAATTTCCAACAGTGTTCATCCAATTTACTACAAAAAGCATACAAGTTTCTTAATCAATGACCACATTACCATTATCACAGAATCGCATTATGCAGGAATACATATTATTTATATTTGTCACAGATTCAATCCTTCTCTAACAATTCACTTTAGAATTGTTTCATGTAATTTTCAAAAGAAAAGTAAAAAAACAAAACAGACAAATAAGGTAGCTAATTATGGAATTAAGGACTATACCCAAAGATTTTCTTAATCAACAAAATTGCCAAAGGGGGGGACTTTTGCTACTGTTTAATTATGATGTGTTAGCAAGAGGACTAGAACAGAAGTCTTACGCTGCAATCCAGATTGGATTTATACAATTTGAATTACAGAGAATATGCCACAGAGTAAATACAGTAAGCAAACATTTAGAATGCAGTAAATTGCTTAAGCCACTACTGCAAAAGTCAAGTAACTGATATGAAAAATCGGTGATCTACAAAGCCAGCTACATGCACAGTACCTCTCACACCTGCACAGTTACCAATATCGTATGGCACAGTTGTACAGTCAGATAGGAGGATTCAGATGAGGATTAAAGATATTTATATTTTAGGTTTACAAATATAAGCAAAGTGTCTAAACTGTCATTGGAGGCAAAGGAAACACAGCATGGAAGTACCATGGTTTACCAGCGTGTATTGGGTTTGTATGGCCAAGCTTTGGCAGTGGAGGGCTACAGGGTGGAGGGCTTCCTATGAGAAGCTTCCTGTGAGAAGCAGCCAGAAGCTTCCTCCATGCCTGGCAGAGCCAATCCCTGCAGCTCCAAAGAAGGACATGCTGCTGGTCAAGGCTGGGCCAATTAGAAATGATGGTAATGCCTCTTCTTCTCTGAGAAGAAAAAAAAAATAATTATTGTGCAGTTGTAATTGCAGCCAGACAAGAGTGGGGTGGGAATATGTGAGAGGAACAAGTGTGCAGACAGGAAGGTCAGTGCAGAAAGAGGGGGAGGAGGTGCTCCAGGCACAGGAGCTGAGATTCCTCTGCAGCCCATGGTGCAGACCATGGTGAAGCAGCTGTGCCCCTGCAGCCCATGGAGATCCATGGGGAGGCAGAGATCCACCTGCAGCCCATGGAGGAGCCCCGCACCAGAGCAGGTGGATGCCTTGAGAGAAGGCTGTGAGCCTGTGGGAGATCCATGGAATGAGGGGCCCTGCTCCCAGGCTGGAGCAGCCTGTCCTTGAAGGACTGCACCCCATGGAAGAGTGACCCACACTGCAGCATTTTGGGGAGGACTGCTGCCCATAGGATGGACTCATGCTGGAGATGCTCATGGAGAACTCTGTCCTGTGGGAGGGACCCATGGTGCACCATGGGAAGGACTCCTCTCCCTGAGCAACAGGAGAAGTCATGGGTGATGAACTGATCATAACCTCCATTCCCTGTCTCCCAGCACTGCTGGTGGAGAAGGTAGAGCTGAGAAGGAAGGAGGGGTGAGGAGAAGGTGTTTTTAAGGTTTTATTTAACTTCTCATTATCCTCCGCTGATCTTGTTAGTAGTAAATTCAACTAATATCTCTAATTTGAGCCTGTTTTGCCCATGATGGTATTTGGTGAGTGATCTTTCCCAGTCCTTGACTCATGAACATCCCATAATATTTCCTCTCCCCTGTCCAGCTTTGGAGGGGAGTGAAGGAACAGCTTTGGTGGGTGTCTGGCGTCCAGCTGAGGTCAACCCACTACAGTCTTTTACAGACCCCAATACACAATGCCAGCTGAGATGTCCTGATATACAAGATTTGGATACATGCCTATTCCATCAGCTGCTGCTTCAGGAAGCAGACATCCTCTCTGAAGACCCATGCCACATCTGACACTGCATGCGGCAGGCAGTTCAGACAAACCCTGAGATGAAGAGGCAATGAAATGGCAACAATGTATGTGTTTAAAGAAATGTATTACACCACTCGTCAGTACAGCCAGCAGACACAGGGAGTTATTCAAGGTGATCAACGAGTAGGCTTCTAATTCAGGATTAGCTAACCACACAGCTGAGTGGCAGCTGAGGTGCAGACAGGGTAACTTTGTGTCTCAAACTGCACAAGATGCCAAAATACAGGCAACCGAATCCTACTCAACGTCCACTGCCAAACTTGTCTTCAACAAGTAAGTGATCATGGATGTTATTAAAACTACCAGACGCAATTACAGACGTAAATAAGCTCCTTTGCAGAGAGATTCCCTACCTAATATACTGGCCTAAGACACGTCTTTTTGTAAGGAATGATGGAAAATGCAGGGGTTAGGGCACTGACTGCAATTGTGCACATTTGCATGAGCAAGAGTCTAAAAACTTGTAACAAGAGCAACTTAAGAGAAAGTGGAGCATACTGAGAGGCAGGAACGCAACTCTTCCCTTGCTTCCCTGGCAACAGCAAGGCTGACATGAAAAAGCTGAGAAAAGAGCAACTCAGGCCACAGTGCATCTTACTGTGTACAGCAAAACTAATGACCCCGGACTGTACACGTGGCTAATTTTCTCTTCTAACACAGAAATCAGTCAGGTCCTGCATATACCAGACAGCCACTTGAGGACTCAAGTAGAGACTTCATAGACAGACATGAAACAGAGGTCCTAGGTAGAGAAATTTTATTAATATTCATTCAGAAGTGTGACGGAAAAAAGGACTGCTATTCTATATTAAAATGGTAAGGGAAATCAATCAGATTATCAACTTGAAGATTTCAGTGCCAGAAGAAAACTAAAAGATAAGGAAAGCCAATCTGTTGCATCAGAAACTGAGACAGTTTGGCATCTCAAAACATTTCAACCTGTTTATAACCCAAAGCCCTAGGGGGGAAAATCAGTCGGGTTTATATAAATGTTTGCTCCTTACAAAGACAATCTCATCAGAAAGTCTCTCTCAATTTATTGTTCCTGTCCAGAAGACAGAGAACATGGTGTAACAGCCATGGAAATTTCCAACAGCCAATACAAGCTAACCCAGTTCTCAGAGTGCCACAAATTTTAAGCCCAGAAAAGACTCTAAACCATCCAGACAGAATACTGCTTCAGACACAGCTGTCAGCTTGACCTAGCCAGGATACCCTGAATTACTACAGAGAAGAAAATGCAAAACTCCTTCATGAAACAGCAAGGTGATCATCAGAACTTTCTTTGTGGGAGGTCTTCCTCATCCAAAACTCATCATGGTTTGAGGCAGATCCCAAAAACTAGCTTACAGATGGCTTTAATGCCTTACAGACTGGCGGCAGGACACACACACTACCCAACACCAGACAGTAATATCCTTTTAGTATTTGTTTACTGCACCTGAGAGCAAGCACTACCCCAAAGCATAAGAGCTGGCTGTCCAGTATTGTAACTCTTCAGCTCTCTCTCTTACCATGACTTATGAACTACTTATGACTTCCTGAAAACTGGAAACTTGTATCTCCCCCAGACACTCTGTGATACACAGTCATATCTGTAACAGATTAAGATTAAGTGGTCATCATACCATTTTATTCCAGTTACAGGTAACTCACATTCGCCTTAGGTTAAACAAAAATGAGTTAGTCGTCTCTCCTGAAGAAAAATAGCTGAAAAGAAAGGAAGCCTAAGCCACTAGTTTAACAATCAATCATCATCTTAGAAATGGAGAAGTGGATTAAGTAAGTAAATGAAAAAAACACAACTCACACTTGACATACTAACACTACAGACTAGTTTGCATCAAAGCTGTAATTGGTGCCTTATTTGTGATACTGGAGTGGAATCAGAGCTCCTTCCAAGAGTGGAGTTTCTGATTTAATTAATATGTTGAAATTTCTCTCATATATATTTCTAAAAGCTGTACTTTTTTTGCAATTTGTGCTAACAAGTAGTAGTCATATTCCTAAGATCTCAATAAGCTTTGACTGATTTTAAACTACTAAATACTCTTACTCTAAGTAGAACATCCCTCCAACTGGTATTTTTTCCTGAGGCAGGCAAAAATTACTTCTTGACTTAAATCCCTAACTACAAATTGCATTTTATTAATGGAATTCAGAAAATCATCTCAGTGTTCTTGACTGCCTGTGACAAACTACTTCTCATATAATTTGAAGCAGCAGAAACATGCCTTTCTCTTTGAAAAGAAGTTACAGCTCCTGCTACCAGCCCTCCTCATCCTGTAGTCAGCTTCCTGTAATTAACAGCTAGAAGACCCTTAGAGAAGGTGGGTTAACTGGACAAAGTGACAGGTGTTGCACTCCATTGTTAGGAGGAAATGAAATTCTAGTTTGTGTGCCTTTTTTTGCTCTCCATCAGTGTATTTAAACAAAACCACTGCATTTCACAGCTAAAGTGATGAATACCCACCTCAAAATCTCATACAACTTCCAAGAAGTTGCAGCTCCCAGAAACAGCTGGGGTCAAATTGCCATCTTCTTTTCACAAATCATTCCTGGAGTTCCCCCTTCTCTCAACTCTTCCATAGCCAGTTTTGAATTACTTGGATATAAAATAATGCTAACATACAGTTCATACAGAGACTAGCTCCCTGCTCACTGGGAGACAGGATTGGGCATCTGCTCACAGGCACAGAGTACCTTGTCAGATCAGGAGTTTCACAACAAACTGAAACAGCCTTTTCTCCATTTCAAGTGCAGCTCTCCTCAGTCAATGAATAAAGGTAAAATAATTACTGAGTATTGGATTGGGCCTACCAAGTACTCTGACCGAAGATAAGCACAAAATACAAGTTTTCAACTGTAGTAAATTAAGTTTAAAGATGCTATTTTGGGGGCAAGGCCTAGAAATGTTGCAAAATTTATGACACAGGGCTAGCTCAACAACAATGGAAACAGAATCCAAAAATTTGGGAAGTGGACAGATCATACATAGCCTGTGGTGACATGGGGCAACCAACACTGGACTCAAACAAACAAGATGGGAAGAGATGTGCTGGGAGAGCTTAAGAGAAAACCAGAGGAGCTAACAGATCCAGTCACATGCAGCAAGTAGCTATCAAAGACTCCTCAAACATCCTGAGAATGAAAAGAATCATCAACAACCCAGCAAAATTCACCAGGACAGTAACAGCCTATTGTTTCCTTGTAGCAAACCCTTGCTTTGGACAGAAATTATCGAGTTGCACAATGAAATACAGTCAAACAACTTATCTTTGGAAGAAACTACAGATTATAGAAGATTTTGACAATCCAGGAAGAGGAAGAAAATCCTAGTGGCATACTTACAGATCCTCTGAATTAGAAAAGGTGGAAAACACTGAAGAAAAACTGCTGGATACATGATCAATGTTAAATATTAGCTGAACACCATAAACCTGCCACACATTCAGCTGCAGCACAGAGGCTATGCACAACTGGCAGGACAGCAAAAGGTTATTTCTGGAGTTGAATCAGAAAGGAGGATACTAAAACAATAACTAACAAAAGAAGGGAAGAGTGCTGGTAAAAAGACATTTGGTTCAAATTGAGCACACTGTGAGGGCACAGAACTAGCATAACAAGATGAGGCTTTTTCCTCCAACTTATGTACTGGTGTTCAGGAGCACTAAGTAGGACACATCATAAAATAGCAAATAAGAGACCTTCATCTATACAGCTGATGATTCAGAGTAACTTGTTTTCCCAGACCAAAGGAAGTTATAAGCATAACTATTACAGGAAAAAAATGTAAACAAACTGAATTAAAATTTGGAATTCTCTCAAGTATTTTTACGCAGACAAAGTCAGAAATAAAACAAAGGATAACTCTGGCTAAAACTGCAAGCTGACACAGTGGTAACATGAAGTTATCCAAAATATTAGGTATGAGTACCTGGACTTGAGCAAAAGTGAAAAAGAAGTTCACATTTATTAGGAATGGCAACACTGTAATATCACAGGCTCACGACCACCTAGAGAATGCATGGGTGGATGAATGCATGGGTGGATGATGCCCTGAGCTGCCCTTCAAAGGAATGTCTTTCTTATCACTTACTTCACTTTCAGTACACCAGGGCCATTAGACTCAGAAGGGTAAAGTTAGCTTTTGTGACTCTGGAACCACCCTAAGCTAGCATAAAAGAACAAAATTGCTTTTGAACTTGCAGGGAGCTAACACTGCTGTTCACTACCAAATCTCCTGCTCTTTACCTTCCAAATCAAAATCAAATAAACAAGAAGTACTTCAAAAGGGAAACAGGACCCCATTTTCTAGGAGCTCCAAAAGAACACGTGCTATTAGGCTCAAACATATGCCTAACGCATATGCCTAACACAGTCTAACTGCCAGCAAAAATGGATGTTCCTTGTTAACAAAGGGTTGTGCTCTTAGGCCAAGGGTCATCCAAAGTCTATATAGGTTGCAATGACACATAGCAGAAGTTTGGGTAGAAGTGCAGACCCCGGAGCTGTGGAACAGATCTGCAACCCAGCACAACAGCGAAGACACCCACATTCAAAAAACAGAGGCCCTGGAACTAGTAAGGCCCTGTCTTGGGGATATATCAGGTATATTTGTCTGACTTGCTCACAGGTAACTATGTTTCCCTTGCCCCTGTCAGCTATGAGGTACCTGAGCAAAGGTAAACAGTACCAGCATTTGCAGTGACAGCAAATAATGCCACTGCTTTTTGGTGCTAATGTCAAAATCTCTAGTGAGCACAGGAGTGGTTTAAAAACCTTGAAAAGATTCAAATTATTACTGTGTCCAAGAAAAGAAACTATTTCAAATCCAGGATGGGCAAGTTGCTGTTTACATTTCTTTCAAAATAATTTAAATGTATTTTATAACTTCAGTTTCACCAGCTATATAGAGCCCTTTGCTCTCATGCCTACCTGTAAACTGTGAGTGTTGAAAAGTATCAAGGGGCTCTGACTGTAGTGAGAACTGAGGAAAAACAGCAAGTCAAAGATTTACAGGTAGCTCAATGGTCACATGAAAAAAGGCCTCCAAAGCCACCTCCTCTGCTGAACTGCCACTAACAGTAATTTGTAGAATGGCGAGTTTCAGAAGAACCTTGTAATGTAACAGCTGAAGAACTTAATTAAATTCTTCTCCTGCAACTTGGAAAAAACCTATGGTTGCCTGGAAGTGCAGATCCAGAATGTCCTCATGAATGGCAACTCCATCAAGTCCGTGGAAATAGGATCCAGTACTGGCATCTTCAGTGAGTTTTCACTTGCTTAGGGCTCTAAGTAATAAAAATTGGCCAGTTGAAAAGGGGTGAAGATTATGTAGACCACTCTCCCTTCTGAAGAGGTCAAATCCCATATCTAACCCAGTGGATTCAGCTAAGAGAGAATGTTGAAAGATGCCTCTGAAAAAACAGGGAGAGCTTTACCTGCCTCCTGATCCAGGACAAGCTTCTCATTCCCTTTCACAAAGGTCAGACAGCCTTAGCTGCCCTGCAGAAGCTGGACACTCATTTAATATAAGACTAGTAAGTGTCTTGCACTGAATTATCAGAAGGTCAGAAGAGTTTTCAAGAAAATCCCTCTGGAGTCATTCATTGCAATTCCCAGGCCCTAAACAGGTACAAAAGGAATATCTCTTGGGTATATACTCTTAAGCAAAATACCCCCTTGCATGGACATTGCCACCACAGATGAAACACAATTCAAAGCAGGCTGGTTTAAACACTATCAGAGATGCACAAGACGGAAACAAAAAGCAGAGAAAATATTTTCCACAGTCTGGAAAGGAAAAGGCAGCACAGTATCCAGGAGTAAAGAAGGACCAGCAGAAGGGGAAAAAACTAAAACAAGCAAACAAACAAACAATTAACAAAGAATTTTAGACTGTTTCTTGTTCTTACCTTATCTAACAATGCCAAATCTACTAGAGAGTGTTATTTATTTTTTTTGTTTGTATCAGAACAACTGATACATTGGCCTGTACCAGGCCTGCACTTTCACCTTGAGAACAGCGTATCTTGATTTCATCCTTCAAAATGTATTAGTTGCATGGATGTCTCATCTGGGTGCCATGGGAAAAGTTCTCTATCACTTGCAGACAGTTACTAACCCAGACAATTCCAGTTACTGATATCAATCTGCACTGATATTTCCTTATATTTGTATAATACTGTTTTTTTAAACTGGGGTAATTGTAGGAGAAACTGGGAACTGCAAATACCTAACAGGTGCAAAAAATAAGAAACTAAGATTACCAATAGCAATAAAAATTAGGTTACTCATCTCTTTTCTTGATCTAATAGGTGACCATTTTCACTGCAAGAAACTTTTCCAGAAAATCTTGTCTCCCATGCTCAAAAATGCTTCCTTCAGCCTGGAGGCAAAACAGCCCCCTCAAAGGTGGCAAGCAGCGAAACTGGAAGTGTGACCACTGTGATCCTTTGGAAGTTTTCAGAAGATGAGACTGCAAATACACCCTTCAAGTGAGCATTTGCTACTATGGTAAATATCTTAGCAAGCTATCTTCTCCCAGAAATTAAGAACAGGAGGTTAACCTACACTTGACATAACTGGCTGCTGCCTATAACCAGGGACCTCCCCAAACACCAACAGGGATCTGAGCTTAAAGCCTGAGTTCTTATCAGTCTAAAAAGTGCCCCCTCCCATCATTTTAATGGTGACTAAATTAGAAGATTATGGGGATACAGAAGCATAGGGGAGTCATGATATTAAATCTTTACATATGAAAAAGTGTTATTTACCAGCCAAAAATTTAAATTTCATAATTTGATTTTATTTGGTTAAATAAAAATAAATTTGTAACATTCTAGTGATCTATACAGATGTATAGTTGGCTAAAGAAAATGAAAAGATAGACTATGACACAGGTAAACACACTGTGACCGTGGAGTACAGGTTTCATTACTGGGAAACACTCCAAAAACTATCAGTGTAACAAAAAAGACCCACAAATCAAATCTCAAACCCCAAAACACTTGCTCTTGAGATGAAGTATGAACAAACTTTAGCAGTTACAGACATGGATGTGACTTTAGTGTTACACTACCACAGATGGCTTTTCAAAATTCATTTTTACATTAGGAGTTTTGACAACCAATTTTTTTATTCTAAATGGTTTCCAGAACAACGCCTGAGAAGACATCTCTCAGATGCTTACTGAACTCTTGATCTTTTAATGCAAACATACTTTAGATAATGCTGCAATAATAATTGTCAGTCCAGACAATGAGCGGACCTCCTAAACATAGAGTCCTTCACCTTTAATACATATATATTAACTATATATATATATATGTGTTAAGTACACTATACACAGGTTCCATTTCCTCTCTTCACAGAGTTTGTCATGTACTCCCACCAATTCTATTCCCCCATCTTTCACTATCCTTCCTGAGCAGAACTGCCAGCCCCGTTCCCTGACCTGCCTCTGCAGGACTCCTGCCTTGTGCTCTTTATGCCTCTCAATCACATGGAACCCTCTGTATTTTTTCTTTTCAGAGGAGAGACAATTCAAGAACTATTGTGAAAAATACAGGCTACGCGTGATCCAAATACCAGAAAGGCAAAACAGGTTCTGGCAAAAAACAGGACTCTTTTCCTGTTTGCTGTGGTGAAGAGAAATCTATACAAGCAGTGGAAGGAGAAGGGAAGCTTTGGTGGCTCATTAACAGAAGTTCTGTTGTTTCAGTTATCCTGAAAAGATGTAGTTAGGTCCTTCCCCACCACATCAGTGATACCCGCATGAGGAAACAGATACTTTGCACTCTTATGAGAAAAAATCTGTGCAAGTATCTATCAGATACATACCAAAAAATGGCACTAAAACCTACATATGTCCTTTATAAGGCCAGCTCTCCAATGGAATGATACCACAAGAAGATGCATTTTGGGGTGAAGAACTGGACATAATTCATTGGAGTTTTTCACTGTTTTCAAAGACTGACAAGTCAATAGCCACATATTTCAGGTAGGTCAAAACAAACTGTCTAGATAGAGCATGGCAGGTGCACCTTTCCTAATGGCTAGAGACCCAGTCTTGGAATCGGAGGATCTGCTTCACTATGGCCAGCTGCCTAACCTTCCCAAGGTCATTTTTCACAACACTTCACAAATAAAACACACAGTATTCAATTCACTTCCCACATTCACACCGATGTAAACCAGAGTTAGAGTGAAGATAAGTTTACAAAGCTGTGGAGGAAAATCAAACCTGATCTTTGCCCCCAAAGAAGAGGCTGACATAGTTAAATGCTTATTTAAACTTGGTCCAGTCATTAAAACACCTCTGATCAGGTTCTTCTTTCCAATAAAATTAGGAAGTCTCTTTACAATCTACTATCTTAAATCAGAATTTAAGATTAGTCAAATTTATTATTTTGACATAATTCTAGGGGAACAAGGTAGGTTGAGCTGGCAACAAGACACATAAAGACTTTGGCCTCCAGCTGAGCAGCCCAAACAGAACCCAAGCTGAACAACATTTTTGAAAAGTTGTCTGCAAAGTAAAGAAAATCTGAACTGTCCCTTCCCATCAAAAACTATGAACAAGCAGGCAGTCTCAATCCTGTTCCCAGCTGGCAGCAATAGGCATCTTTGCAAAGAGTGGCAGGAGCAGGAATCTCTGAGTTTTTCTAGGTCAAAGCTAAGGTTCAGCAGCTGGAACTCAACACTGGAAATCTTACATTACTGCTGACTTTCTAGAAAAAAAAAGATTTCATTCAGAAATCTGTCAGCCTGGCACTGTTGATATAAGCAGCAATGTCACAACAAAGACTATACGGAACATCCTTGTAGTTAGCAAATGGCTTAAATACATTAGTATTACTACACTGGTGTAGACTGGTAACCTGGAATTACCACACAACCCAGGAAGACCTTACTCCTGATGCCACAGGTAAATATAAGTGAGATACAGCAACATATGCTCCCCGACAGAAGCACAGTTCAACTACCCTGAGCTAAGGCAGAGCACATAACCTTACTTGCGCCTTGCAACACTGCAGTTACTCATACACATCCCTCAGTACTGTTCAAGACAGTATTTCATGCAAAGAGAGGGATTACAACAGCAGCACTTTATCTACTCTTTTGTACAGCATAAACTTTTTTTTAGTACCATGGTAGTTGCACAGGGAGCATTCCAAGCATGGCTCGAGAAGCTTATGTCTTGGTATTCACAGAAACAGCTTGCTGGCCGTAAGGCAACACCAGCCACATACACTGCAGGGAAATTTTTTGCATGGATATCACTGACGTGTCAGGTGGGACCCTGAGCACCACAAGGCAAACAGCTTTGCTGCAGGATTTGCCCTCACAGTTAACCCCAAGAAGCCCCCACTTCCCCAGGAGGACATGGCTGTGACTTCCAGGCCTGGCTGTCATCAAGGTGAACTTTTTCCCACCAGACACCTGAACACTGGGAAAATGCCACCCAGCCCATGAGAATCCTGAACTAGGCAACTTCACAGCAGTGTCTCTCTGGGTCCCACCTCAACGACGGCCCCCAAACCCTCGTGCCGGGCAAAGGCCGGTAAACGGCTCTGCCGCCCATCGCTTGGAAGAGATGCCGACATCCATTTTGGGAGTGGGAGAGCCCAGCACTGATAGCAAAGTTTGGGGCCCAATCCGAAGTTTGGGGGCAGCTCAAGATGTGCAAAGAGAAGGTTGACTAACAAACACGTAAAAGCACACGGCGGCTGAGCTGTGAGGTCCGCGCCGCTGGCCGAGCGCCGGGCACCGGCGCCCCTCGCCCCGCCGGCGGAGGAGCAGCCACTGTGCGCCCCCGAGGCCGCGCACCGCGAAGGGCCGGGCGGGACACATAACGAGGAGCAAGTTCGGGTCACACAGAACTCCCTCCCGGGGACTGGGG
>VZTX01010261.1:93280-123168 GCA_013400915.1 Pardalotus punctatus
GGCCGGGGCCGGGGCCGGGGCCGGGGCCGGGGCCGGGGCCGGGGCCGGGGCCGGGCTTCACCACACGGCGAGGCCTCGGCACCACAGAGGAGGGAGACCCCGACCTGGGAAGCGCGGAGAGCAGCGGCGCGGAGTCTGCGCCGGGCCGTGAGTGGGGTGGAGAGCGGCCTGGCGCGTGTGCTCTGCCCCTTCTCCGCTGCTCCCGAGCGGCGCTGTCTGCACCACCCCTCCTTGCGCGCCCAGAGAGAGCGGGCTGCGGGCAGCGAGAGATTTCAGGCAAGGAAAGAGAAAGTAATGGCGGGCAGAAAGACAGGGAGAGGGGGGCAGCCACCACAGCACACCCGAGAAGAGGCTTTATTTTATTTCCCGTCTCTAATGTTACTCATCTTTTTCTCGCTTGGACCACTAACTCTCCAACATGCCTCTCCCTCTCACCTTTGCCCTCCGAGAAAGCAGTTTTCAGAGAAAGCCATAAACTCAAAAACATGATTCATGTTAAATTTTTTCTGTCTAGAATTAGGGCATAATTTTCCGAAAGGGAAGATAACTGATGCAGTTGCTGGGCGCTGCCTGGAGGGAGGCTGCAGGAACGAGGGCCAGAGAGGTGTCACGGTGCATCACTGAAACCGGCTCCTTCCGCAGGTGGGCACAAACCCTCCCTCTTTACAAAGTGCCAGGGCTCTGCTACTTAAAGCCCTGGCTCAATTGCTGTTTCTGTGCCTTTCCAACCAAAACCAACACTCCTTCGGTTTTGCCATCATAAAAATATTGAACTTGTTGCCGGGTTTCGGGTTGCACATCCCTTATAGAAGGCAGAACCAGACAGAAAAATTTTTAAAAAGCAAAAACAAAAAAAATGCTCATGTAAAATTGAGATTACAGTCTAAACTGTTTTTTCCTTTAAATTAGAAATTAATAGACGAATAAAAGGGGGGCATCAAAGAAATTATTTTCTAACCATCTTTAGCGTGAAAAAGAACATTAAAATCTTTATCTCAAAGTAATCAAAAGTTTATTGTTCATTAATAAAAGATTTCCGAGTTTAATCCTTAATCTATTTTGTAAAAGTCTGTTTTCTTGATTGGCTGAAGTAAAACAAAGAATTTTTAAATCTATGCAAAATCCAGGTAGAAGCATCAGAACTTGAAGCAATCATCTTCCCACCTGATTTGCAAGACTGCAGTAACAAAATTCCTCAGGCTTAGAAACAAAACTAGATTTTTGAGGGGGGAAAGATCTGTATCTTTTTGCTACACAACTAAGTTTTAATTATAGGTACGAGAGTTATAACATTAGTAATAGCAAATGTAATTTTAAAATACAACAGGTAAGTCAGGATCAGAATGAATCCAGAGTTTGTATTTCCTCCAGTATCTGTTATTCCATGAGAATTTTTTAAAAATTATTACTTGATACCAAGAGGTGGATCAGTACTGAGCAAAAAGGAAAAAAATGTAGCCTGACAGGATTCCCAAGCATGGTGTAGGAACACTCTAAAAGCACAGAGCCCAGGTGAATTTTGGTAGTAAGCTTTCATATTGTAGATAATTTACACACCAAATACATGTCATGACACCTAGTGGCAGAGCTATACTGTGAGTATCTAAGTGATAGCAAGCTTTTATTCATACTAACAGAACACTAAGATGGCATTTACAACTTGTTTGCTATAAGAGTTTTATACATACCCTGTATTCAGCAGTGGTAGCTTGTTAATTCTCCCCTTCTCATTCCTCCATTGTTTTGTTTTGTGTTTCCTTACCCCTTAATTAAATTTTAAGAACTGAGGACAGAAATACACAGTATAATTCAATCTCTTATGTAGTCTTCTGATACAATGTAGCAACAGATAATAAGATAAGTACTTTTCATTAGGCTACTACAGATTTTTCTGTGAGTAAAGTTCATTCAGATGATGAATTATGATGATGCTGTCCATAGAAGTTTGTGGGGGTTTTTTAATCTGTTTGTTCTTGTGTTTTTTCTTTATAATTTTATGTTATGTCATTTTTGCTTTACTTACTATTAGTAGTTTGAAGAACAACCCTACAGTATAGCACATACTTAACATCAGTGTACCCAGAGAAAAATGCATCCAATGAACATCAGCATCAGGTTACAAGGGAGGTTTTGTGAACTTTCTGCAATAGACAGATGTAATTCCAACAAGCCTCTAAAAATCTCCAATCTGTGCTATTATTTCAACACCTAACATTTTTATAATATTGCTAGTAATAAACAGCTAAAAGCTTAAAAACATATCTTGAGATACATATATCAACTTAGAAGTCTTGTATCTTAATACACATTTTGTGGTGCAAATGGAATGTAGCTGAAAGAAAACAGAATACAAAAGAGCAGATTTTATCCCAAAACTTACCACATATATACATATTTTATAAAACAAAGGTTAATATATTTTGTAATAATTTTGAAGTCCATGGGTGCATTTTGCTTTTTTGATGTTTCCTACGTGATTGGAACTTTACATATATGAACAACTAAACTGCATTACTAGTCACTTCTTTAGATTTATTGCACCTTTATATTTGACGGGTTTTTTCCTGCTACTGCTGAGATACAGGATAAAGGTTAGTCAGCACCTCCAGGAAAAGCAGCTTAATACAACCTAGGTATTTCAAAACCCTCAGGTTTTGAAAACAAGATGCATAATTTGTATATACTCTTTCACTCTACTCCATTATTAAACAACAGGAGTGTCATGACTTGCCCAAGAATCTAGTTTCAGTATGCAAGTTGTTAATAGGAGTGAATAATTCAGTATGCAGTTTGAAAATAACAAAAAGCCACATTAATGCCTAAATGCCTGCACAAATACCTAAGTGGGGGAAAGGATAGAGTCATTCTATTTGGTCTGTACACACAAGTGCAGGACACTTGAAGATACTTGGCCTTGTCATTTTTAGCCACAGATTAAGAAAAAAATAAACCTGTGCTTTCATACTCACTTGCAAAAAATAAAAATATTTTAATTTTTACTAATATACTCTATTATTAGAATTGTAATTTTAAAAGAAATAATCAAGAAATGAGTTTCCACCCCTCCATACACTTTGGTATAACAAACCAAACTAAACCAAATCACCAAAGAAAATGCCCAGTGATGTATTTACGAAGTAGGAGATTGACAGAACTGGTTGGAAAGGAGTTCAGAGGGTCTGCTCCACCACCCTCCCTGCCTCCGCAAAGTAGGACCAATTTTAAAGCTGGATCTGACTTTGGTGTTAGCAGGTTGCTCAGATTCCTTCTGCAAATTTCCAAGAGTGGATACTTTACAGCCTCTTCCAGAATTCTGTTTCAGAGTTTTATAAAATTTCATTGTAGCTATTCTATTTATTTATTAAAGAACTTGGATGGTACTTTGATACTAAAGTTGAAAGCATAATGAAGCTAATAGAGTGCTCATAATATACCAATAAGAAGCAAATAATGCATTATTTACATTAGTCATTCAACAGAAGAAATGCCTCTAATAGCTTAGTACCAGAAGAATGGGTTACTTCATTTTTTTAATAATATTTTCCAATCATTAAAAGCAAAACCCAGGAGTTTAGGATTATATTTTATTAAAACACAGTATTATTAATGAGCCTAAGTCTAGCCAAAGCACTGTTGTCCCCAATTACAGGTGCAGAACTGTGACTATAAAAGTAGATTTTTTTACTACAATGCATGACATACAAATGACTAAACCAATTTCTCACTAGGTAGTACATGGAATGAGAGGCATGAACAAACCAAGACAAAACAAACTACAAGTAAATACTGTGAAGAGTTTTCTCAGACAATGGAAAACCATTTATTCTTTACACCCCTGCAAGGACTCACAAGCAATGAATTTTAGCAGCTCACACTAACACACAATCTTGGATGATTCATGTCTAAAATGTGAGTTCCCTAAACCAGGTGAATCACACAGTCACTTCAAGAATCTAAATTAAGTGAACTAGAACTTGCACTTGTCAGCATATAGTGAACTTTTTCCATCACTGTTGGTATAAGGACATTGAGAAACCCCTAGGTCCTCACCTCCATTAACAAGTATCATTCTTTTAGAACACAAAGTGAACCCAACCAAAATGATGTGCTGATTTTGCAATTACCAGCTTATATCTAGGTCTCTCTATCATTAAGGTATCAACACTGTTTCTTTATCAGTTGACCCACTGGCCCAAATTCAGATTGCTTTGCAGGTAGCATTGTATTTCCCAGTAATTACTTGCTGCCATTGCTTTCATACATCAGTGCTGGGAATAGTAAAGCCATGTGTAAATAAATGCTTTACCCTTCTAATAACGCTAGTGAAACTTTTAAATTATACTGGTAAATTACTTTATAGTAAATATTAGGAATTGTACTGCACATTCAGAAAACTTCACATCACTCATTATCATAGTTCATGTATCCAAAACTGCACAAAATATAGCCCCAAGTCTCTAGTTTTAATTTGCATGTTTAATTTGTGACAGCTATTTCCATAATTTTCCATTTATTTCAACACAAAGTACTGTAAAAACTTTCTGTACAGTCATCCCACCTTCTTACAACTTCAGAAAATGTGACATTATATCTTTATGCCTATCTAGTTAATACGTATACTAACTGCATAAACTTTGTGTATGTATATGCACAGATACTTAATACAAGTTCATCACCCATTATGAACATTGGAAACTTCTCATATATCCTATGTGTTTTCCAGATTTAAAAAAACCAAAAAAACTAAAAAACCCACAAACAAAAACCAGCAAGATTTGGATTACTTCTATAAAGCACAAAGCATAGCATGATAGAAGAAAACCAAGATAATTCAGGTCATCCACGGCTTCACATCTCGTGACTACAACAATGAAGACAAATGTAGCTATTTGTTAGAGCAGCAAGAATAAAATCAGAACTAGCAACCTGGAGATCATGGTGTATTGGTTTTCCATTACAAAGCACACAGACATTTAGAAATGGCCCATTTCTGCATTAGTAGGCATTGCTACCTGATGAGACTACACTGGCGTTGCACAGGAGAAAAGTATGGGAAAGCCAAAGTGTAATTACAGGGCAAGGAAGCAATAGATTCTATAAGATTAAATTCCTGCTTACAAGCCTGGGGTTTCTGGGGGTTTTGCTTTACTGATAGCATTCTGACTACATAAAAAGGCCTTCAAACAAGCCCAAACATGATGCTACTTCTATTGACAGTGTTGTATGAGCGGATCACACCCATCTTGAAATGCTTTGGATTCTCATTAGCGTCTCTCAGTGCAGGCACAGATTATAACAGCACTTCAAACATAACCAAAGTGACACCCGTAATGCGACCAGTTTTTACATCAGTGTCCATGCTAGTTACATTTATTTGCACAGTCATGCTGGTGAGAGACTGTACCTAATCATACCTACTGCCACCCTTACACGTAGCATACTGTAACAGACCAGATCCCAGAGAAAGCAGGGATTAGGCCTTTTACATCTTGAAGTTAAGGCCAGTGTTGGACATGAAAATTAAGTATTTCACTAAACACATTCCTGTACTGACATTAAATCTACCCAACACAGATAGAGATAAAAGGACACAACTAGTCCGAAGAGAATTCAATTAGTAGAAAGATGCTTTCCATTCTGCATAGTTTGTTTGTTTCCCATCCATCTCCATTAAGTTACACTACTTTTTATTGCAGGACAGTGGAACAATTCTGCAACAAGTTGAAAAGAACCTGTATTTACATAATTTTGTAGAAGTAAAAAAATTACTTAAGGAAATTGGGCAAGATTATAAATTTATACAGTAATTAAACCTGTATTAAATAAGTAATTTCTAATTATTATTCTCTTGGAACAAGAACTACCTTTGACTTACATGAAGCCAGACTGCAAGAGCAGAAAAGAGAAATTGTCTGTACCCAGCATTCATACAGAAAAAAGCGTTCCCCCTCTCCCAGCCCCAGAAAGAAAAAGGTTCAGAAGTTACCAGTACTGCAAACATGACTCAGTACACAACATAAAGGGCTTATTGTGGTCAATAGCAATGGTAATAAAGCATTGCCTACATATGCTTCTAAGTATAGAATCTCATTAATGGAAACACTAAAAGCAAGGGCAACTGGCAGCATTGTCACTCAAATGATGTTTATTTTTAGAGGATTACCAATGCCGCCAATCTGCCATTAGTACTGTCTCACGCCAGCACACACAAACTTCGTTCGCAGTTTGCCCAATTTCTTAAGTGACAGCTCTTGGAGCAACAAGATTCCTGCTACTTCTAGAGACCGTAACAACACACAGCTTTGAAACAGGTGGAGTGTAACTGAGTAAGCAGTAGGTATTACATTAGCTGAAAATACAGAATCAATGCATGTTACACCTACATCAAATGCAATTGAAGTCCTCAGTTTCACCCTCAAAGTACCTATTTCCAAGAGAGTTTACCATGCAAGAATTTGCTGTATATTATGCATGTTATAGCAACAAGCACTGTAACCTTCTCAGAGGACAGCAATGAACAAATAGTACAACAATGTATTCTGAGAGTGAGACAAATCATATCAATATTAGATGAATTTGGTTAAAGTTGTTTGGCTTCACATCATTTCACAATCCTGTCAAAATTAGGACCCCACCTCTCAATAAAGTTTTTTTTTGGTTTGATGATAAAATTATAAATTACTGGCTGTAATGAAGCACAAATATTGTCATGTACATAAACTGACAAAAATAGCTGGAATTCTATTGCTATATGAAGGCGTAATACCGTGGACAGTATGGCTTGCAGCAGTTTTAACTTCATTTTTTTAATGAGCAGTCAATGCAACATTCTCCCATTGATGATAAAACTCTCCCACCTTATCCAGCACCATCACCAAATCATCAGTTCGCCATTATGTGCTAACTATGCCAGGACAATGGGAGTTTGGGAGTTATAGGAGCTCTAGGATATTTTGAGAATTGACACAAATGCACTAACACCATATTTTTACTAAAATGTTGCTGTATAACACATCAAGTCAGACCTTTCGCACCCCCCCAATAATTTATCAAAAGCGTTAGTTTTATGGTGGTTGAATGTTGCTGCATTTGACAATTTAAGCAAGAGTAAACCCCCACATAATGTGAGAAGTTCAGGATTCATTTAATGGGAGAACAGAAGCAATCTATTACCTGAAACAATAAATGAAAATGCTTAAAAAGGCAAGGTCTATGGCAGATCTGTACATCTGAATTTCCCTGGAAGTTTAAACAAAAACACTGCCCACACACTTTCAAAGAAGTTAAGGAAACATCCCCATGTCTGAAAATGTTTTGACTCTTCAAAGCTATATTACGATAAAGCATAAACAAATTACAAGGCACTGCATCTTTACAGATTGATCTGAAAATCTTGGGGCAGTTTTATGTGTTTCCTTGCTACACATTATAGAACCCAGTGTATTACTGATTTATATATACATTTGATAAAAGAAAAACAAAGTCAACAGAAGAAATACCTTAGATTAAAAAAAATTTGAAAGGAGTATTTTGTAAGAATTTTTAAGTTTTAACTTCCAGACAAAAGCCAGCAGGTTCTCACTTCCTTTTATCCACATTTTTAATGCAGTATCTTTGCATTAAAAAAGACCATAAAGAATGAATATGTAAATGTTGATGCAATCTTGCTCTTTTAATTGCAAAGCTGCAATTAATAAGGTGTTTGATACTGTATAAAGTAAGGTAAAACATACAAAGATTGATATACACCTAAATCAACTCAATTAACACATGGCCTAAGCAAGATTAGCACCCACCTTCAGTATGTACCCACACATATAACTACTGTTGAGATCAAACCCAAGAAATAAAACTCTATGACAGAAAGAAGCAGCATTGTGATGCAGACCATGCAGCAGGATTCCTTTCCAGAGGCCAAATCCTGCCATAATATTTTGCAAATATAAGAAAGAATGAACTAAGCAAGTGCTTTACCATATGACAAGCTCTCAATAGTGACAGGACCCATTACCCAGAATCAAGCACCAGTGCATTAATAGCTGCCTTGCAAGACACAGATCATCTCACCACAAAAAAGTATGGAATCAGCTTATGCACAGATCAGCACAAATGTTCCAATTAGATCTTTGGTTTACTCCAAAGAAAACCCTGAGATATTAAACTTGGTGTGCAGGGATGTTCCAGACTGAGCTGACTGGTACAAGACAATTCTTGTTATACTTACCCAGGTACATCCAATACTGAATAAAAAGTTCAGATGGATTTACATTTCAGAAATCATTCAGGAAGACCTAAGCCTTACTATATTGCATGCTACAGTTACTAATGTAAGGAAACTTGCCTTCTGGATGAAATGACAATTTGTACCAATATTCAAATGGTAAGCCTTTATAATACTCATTTTCAAAACATGTTGCACAGAAATGAGTTAAAAACTCCTCAATATTACAAAGTAGCTGATAAGCAACATATAGAAGTAGATGATGAATTGAGTGTGACAAAAATCCAGAGAAGCTTTTAGGGAAAAGAATTACAAGCTTTTCTATACAGCATTCCCCAATAGTACCCAAGATACCAGGAAGACATAAGTAATACCTAGGTATGCTTTAGTCTGTTCCTAAAGACTAAAGAAAAGAAGCTAAGAAGAAATTTTCAGAATTACAAAACATATAGCAAACTACTGTATCCAGTCTATTTTCCACCTGCAAGACTTCAAAATCTCTTGTCAGGTACAGTATGAAATCTCCTTTTCTCAGTTTATTAGGGTTTCTAGAAAAATTACTACAAAGGCAAAAAGAAACTTATTACCTCAGTTAATGGAGAGGGCTACCCATTCTCTTTTCCTAATATAGCACATCTCAACACTGGTTTTCATACAGGACTGTGATCCTTCAGTTGCATCATGACCATAGTTGGATGTCACTTGCCTTTTTCCAGTTTTGAAAAACTTCGTAACATAACAATTATAGATTGGTACAATTACCGATGTCCTCTTAAGAAAAAATTCACAAAAAATACCACCAAAAAAATAGACCCAAACCCAAAATACCAAAAACACAGAAACCCAAAACACCATGCCACCAGCCACTGATTTTTAGAGAATCTTCAGGATGCTATCAAACTTAAAACTTCAAAAACTGGTTTTTCTCCCTTCCCACCCCACTTTGTGAGCACAATTTATCTCCATGTGGTATCCTCACTGTGTTGGTCAACACAATTTGAAGGAGCATTTGAAATATCATTCCCAATACAGGACTGTCTGGATTATTATTATCTAAGGAACCTGAAGTCACCTGTTACTCCAGCATAATGCTTAAGACAGTAGTTATTGCCTGGGGCAGATGACAACGCACAGGTACCTGAGACATTAAGAGAGTTATAGTCCAAAACCAAGTGTGATACAGAAGTTACCAGTGCAAGATGATGCCCCAAATTTCTCCCCTCACCTCAACCCCCACAAATTTAAAACCTTATGCAAATCAAGACCTTAGGCTTGATATACTCTAAGTCATCTGGAGATTTGATGACTTCTCTTTGTCACTTGTTTACTTAGTTATGTATACATCCTAGACTGCATCTTCCAGAGTTCTGATCTTCAATAAATTGTCTACAACAAATAAATAAAGAACACAAAAATTTCTTAAGTCAGAAACATAGCTAACAATGTCTTCTGGAGACATATGGACACTTTAGAGAATGAGACTCAAGAGCTATTCACACTTCATCACCAGTCAGAGTAACACGTGTCACACACTTTACTGAGCCAGTACAAATAAATACAGATCAAAACCACCAGGTTTCATCCATCCCTTGAACTCAAGACCTTCAGAGGAAAGGATGAGATGGTGACCAGTGTGGTTTTGTCTTGAAAACCTCCTACCAGAGTGCAGGAGTCCTGTTCTTGAGGCATACAATGGACAAATGAGATCTTTTACCTGAGACTTCGGACACAAGTGTTTTCTGTGTTAGATGACTGTAAACGCATCTGGCTTTCTATCTAAACTCAAGAACACTTGATTTGTAACATCATTGCCTTCCTTCTGGAAAATAACTGGCATTTTCTGAGCAGTTTCACCATACCTGTAACTATATTTGATTAAGGTTTGACAGCACTGATCTGATAAAAAGTTCTCTCCTCACAGAACAATGACTACAGACTTGCTACTTAAAAAAACCCAAACAAACAAAACACAAAAAGCCAATCTGTTCCTGAGCACTAAAACTCAAGGCATCTAAATGGAGAGGTAACAGATCACTTGAAGGTTTTGGAACAACTTCAGATATTTTTACTAAAACTATTACAGGCAGTCCAGAACTCCAGCTCTAAGGCTTCTCATAGCACATAACAGCTTCTGCATAACACAAGTTTGCTAATACTTTACATTATGCAGAAAATTCTAAAGATACAAATCATGTTTTAGCCCCCACCTTCCAAACCCAAGCTACACAATGCTTTCCATTTCTCGCACTAGCACTGAAACTATTGATTATGCAGCAAGCTGATCTAATTTGCTAATTGAGAAGACAGATTTTTTTCTTAAGTCAGTTTCCTACTGGTTTACCATGTTAAATTATCTCAGTGCAGACTCAAGAATAAAGTTAGATGCAAGGTAAGAATGTAAATCATTAGACTGGAAAGGAAGAAGTACAAATTCCTCCTTCTCTGCTAATAGTAGGAACCATACTTGATTTTATCTTTAAGGATTAAATGCCCCAGAAAACTGCATTAGCAGAATCCTGATAATATTTTAGTCCTGGGAAGAGAAAGGGCCCAGAATGTTCATCTGGACCTACTTGGCACAAAGCACTTCAAGGGGCTTGAAAACAGGTTCCCAATTGCTGAAGGCAAGACAAAAGTTTTAAGGTCTTACCATGGAGATTTTAAATACCAAGAACCAGGCCAGCATGAGGGAAAGAACTGTTGTCAGTGTTACAGGATTTCAGATTGTAACTTCTTTGAGGCCATCATTGTGGTTTTAAGTTCTTTAGTGGATTCCTATTCAGAAGAGTCTCTTTTAAGCAGCTCCTTCACGAGCAGAGGTCAAGAGAAAAATGTCCCTTAAAAAGATGAAATTACACTGCAGAGAGCATGGATGTAAACTAGAGGGAGTTAAATTCAATCTAACCTATACCAGTGACTCACACATTAAAGCTCCTATGAAGTAGTATATTAGAGACTGTGGACACAGGCTTATATATCAGATCTCTACACTAATATACATTGCACAGTCAATTAATTTTGCATTTCATTTTTGTTTTTTAAATACAAAATAATTACCTGAATGAAGCCTATAGGCTTTTATCTATATACTTCAGGATAGGAATTACTTTGGAACTACAATGTTACTGAAATGCTCTTCCTTTGTAATTTAAGAAAAATTCATTTTAGCTCGAGAGAATTTGTTACATTGAATCAGCTGCTCAAAATTCCTTTACCACTATTTTTAAAAGTACATAAAATCTGGAGGAAAAATAAATGGCAAGTGAACAGATTTTCCTCCACTGCTATTATCAGTAAAATTCAATAAAAGCAGAAGCTAAGTATTTTCAAATTTGTATTTCTGAATATTTTATTGTAAAAGGCAGCTCATAATATTTCTACTCTTCCAATTTTATAAAGATTATTTTTATGTCTGGAAGTTTGGAAATTTAGTATTAGTCCTAGAAACAGGCCAACAAGTACCTGGCACATGACCCAAATCCAAAGTCTCTCTTCCCATGCTGCTGTGTGACTGCAGCTGAAGATGGAATACCATTAAGGCAGCTTAATTCCTCTTACTCAGTTCAACACCAAACTATTCAGGTACCACTGTGTATTAGAGCAAATCCAAACTGGATTGGGTGATATGGATTAAAAGTAACTGGTTTTAAAAGAAAATTAATTCAAACCTATTTTTTAGAATGATCAGGATTTGTGAGCATGCAAAGACAACACAATGCTCAATTGCTCTACCAGAGGAGGCAAAAACTATACTGACTTTCCCAAACCTTGAAATTCTATAGCTGCACTATTGCAAACCTTTTAATATCAACAGCACAGGTTTTAAGAAACATGAGAGCCACAGGTGGAGGGTTTTTCCCACCCACTCTCTTTTTAAAACATCATTAATTACTGACCTGGAAACTTTATGGTCTCCTTAAACCACACCTTTAAATATAGTTACATCTTAGGTTTTTGTCAGACTTTCAAAGAAAGTAGTAAATAAAAATCAAGCATCCAGAATAATCTTCACAACACGATACATGAATTTTTAAAAAACTTAATTTTTCATAACAATACATGTTTTAGATATGAAGTGCCTTGCCTTTTACAAAGCAGAAGACATAATCTCTTGAGAAAAAAAATTGGACAAAACTCAAAGCAATTATTGGTATGAGGCAGAGATTTAATTAAACAGTCCTGATATATGCTGACAAAGTAATAGAAACTCCCTTCCCACCACTGCAGGCAAACAAGAATTCTGCACCTGAAACTTCTCATTAAGTATTTTAAGTGCTTGTCAAATAGCAAAAAACCAAAAAAAAAAACCAAAAAAAAAAAGATAATGAACTATTTGTTAATCTGTGAGAAATTAAAGCATTACCTCTTAGTGGTTTTTTTTGTTTGTTTGTTTGGTTTTTTTTTTTTTAATAAATAATAAGCTATTTCCTTCAGCTGTTACAACAGATACCCTCTGGAGAAAGAGGAAACACCTTGCTACTATGCAAATTCCTCCCGATATGCATCACAGTATTTTAGAATTACTGGCAGCTTTGTCTCAAGAGTGGCTAAATGTAAGGAATTGTGCTTCTGCACTCCACCATGAAAAGGTCCACACGTATTTCCATTCAAGGGTAGTAATCTATTTTAAAACAAAAATTTATTGTGTTATAGTATAAAGACACTAAACACAAAACAAAGTGTTTAACAACATGAATATTGACAAAAAATAAAAGCAAGATAGTTTCAAGCCAATTCAGTAACCATTCCATGTGAAAAATTCCAAGTGAAAGGAAGTTTTACATACACAGGGTCACCCTAGGGAAAGGATGGCACCACCTTCATCAAATTCAAGCCCTATTTCAGGACATCATAGCATTGTCAGAATAGTTGCATTATTTTGAGGGCTTGAGTGGTATATAAGCTTTGTCTTGGCCCTCTCTATATAGGTGAACTTACCCACAAATCTACAAGAGAACCAATGAGGCATTTCTACTGTAAACTAAAAGACCTGAGGTACATTCTCTTCTAATCTACCTTGCATTTTCATGATCTAAGTATACTATAGGGGGTGGGAGTTTATTAAAGAGCAGCATAAATTTGGTTATTGAACTTCACTATAGTCCATGTAATAGCACAGGTCAATAAAATGCATAATGCTTTGTACTACAACACCCATCTTCAACAAAATACATATGGTATGTCACGAAGCTTTTCTGAAACCATGTACTGTAGTTTCACAAGCCACTATATGAAAAGATAACTGAATCTGGGATGTACTTAAGCCATTTCTTCTGACATTACCTGGTCACATTAAGGTCTCTTTCCTGTGGACTATTTTGATAGGATCCATTATATGAACCATTCATACATGAATTTCTCAATTGTTTCAATTAATTCAGAGCAGTTAACAAGACTATATAGATTAAGTATCAGATTACTGCTCTTTCACAAGAACCATTTCCAAAAATAACCAGTTTGATGAACTCACAACAATAAATTTTGCTAAACAAAAAGTTTAGAGCGTAAGTATTTCTTTTGTTTAAAACGACTTTTTTTTTGGCTCTTCAAAGAAAATTCTGTTTCAAAGGCTTGTTGTGAAAATATATACACACATCAAATTCATATCCAAAGCTAAATTTTGCCATTGAGTTTTAAAGGCCAAGAAATATTTTCAGTACAGTAGAAAAAAAAAAGCAGTTCCTGAAGTATATTGTAGCCTCACTTCACTGCCAGTATCTATAGTTCTGATGCTGTACAAAATACTTCTCTGAAGCAAATCCATCTGAACTCTATCCACCCTGAGTTAAGCATCTATACTTTTTTAAATTGTTTTAAACAATAGGTAACAGAGAAGTATGTACAAAGCTATAAAAGGTCAGTTATCATACAGCAGATTTAAAAAAAAAAAAAAAAAAAAAAAATCAGTCATTTCAGCCAATTTTCTATTTGTTGTTGTAGTTATTCATTCTGGATTGGGTTTAGGGATTTTTTTTTTGCTTTTGTTTGTTTGTTTTTACATCAAGTTATTACTTGATTTAGACATTCATGCATTAATTGCTTGAATTTTTTTCTTGAGTGCAACAATAAGGCAACAGTAAAAAAAAATATAGAAATTTTGCATATGTGTAAAGGTATTAAGTTTATAAAAGTGCTTCCTAAAAAGACAACCTAATTGAAGTATCAAAATATTACAGAGTGCTGAGAACAACGATAATTTCAATAAATGTTGCTCCACAGAAAAATGTCTGATTTTAGGCTTTTTCCCCTTTTTTTCCATGAAGAAAAGCCTGGAAAAATTGGCATGGCTACGTGGGACAAGCAAGTTAAGAAAATATACTTTAGTCTAAACTTAAATAAGAAGGTCCACACTGTTTTGTGAAAACTTTAAGCCTCTGTCAAAAATGTATTTTTTTTTCTTTTTATAATACAGGATTAAAAGACAAGATGATGCTTACAAGATAAAGAAATAATTTACATGAAAATATCTTCTGACAAAGCTTTTCAATCAAAATATTGTTTTGTAACATTCAAACATGACATACAACACAAAAGAAACAGTGAATGCAAACAAAAATGTTATATGGATTGCTTTTGAACACATAAATAAATGAAATATTGGTGTAGGCAGTAGGGCTCATGCTGATGGCTAGCAGGAAATAACAGTGTGCAATTTATTTGGAAAAAGCTCTAAAGTACAAATTACAAGCCCAATTACGGACCGCAGCAAATTCAGTTATATCACTGCCATCCTCTATCTCCAAAATAAATTCTTGTTTAAATCACTCATACCCTAAATTACTCATACCTTTGCTTCAGAGATATGAATAACTATATACAAAAAGTAGTTTTATTTCACCATAGGGATAACATTGTACCTCTCTGCCAATGTCACTTGGAAAACCGCCCATGTCAAAACAATTTGACAGCAGATAAACAATTTAATAAATACATAATGATCTTATTACAGTCCTTCAGCTAGGCATGTTAACTCATGCTGCTAGTTTTGTGGTCACAGTGCATAGAATCCAAATATAAAATAATGGGCTGGATTTAAGGTAATTGTCAATCCCTTGCTTGTAATCCAAATATATCCAAAACGTTTATAAGCTCTGTCATGAGTCAATCTTTTTTGTGGCAGGAGCAAAACCTTTCCCTGGTACAATGTCCATTGCCGGCAATGGATGCACCAAAACCGCCAAGGAGCTCAGTGTTATTGCACAATATATGAAGACCTGGAATTCTTCCAAAAGCTTAAAATAAAAATAATGGAATTATTCTGACATTTCTGGACACCTGCATTAATACTGTATGACTAATAAAAGCATGTCAGTTGCATGGACTGAACCAGCGATCAACATGCGCCCAGAATGCACACTAGTAAAAATGCAGTCAAAGGAAGTAGTCTTCATTGCCTATAGGTCACTTCCAGTCAAAGGTTAAAGTTCAAAGACTGAATGATCAAAGTGCTCATTTTCTCAGTAGGACTATCTTCTGCTACGAGGATCACAAAATGGTGGCATCAACATGTGTCATCTTTAAAATAAAAGAAGAGCATTTATGGAAAACATATAAACATTCTAATTCCAAATTAGCAAGGTGTTATAGGCAGAAACAATTCCTAGAATAGATAGTAACATGCAGAGGAAATACCCTGATTAAGTAATTCTGTCATTTTATTAAATAATGACTCGGGAGAAGAGAGAGTATCAAAAATTAAACTTCCAAAATAGACATACACCCCCCCGAAAGATATTAGTATCAGCAAATACTCCATTAAAAGGGCAGTCATTTCCATGCTTGATATTTAGAAAGACACTTGCCAGGAAAATGAAAAATCAAATATGCTTATCATTTTGCACCCTTGAAGTACAGCAGGTCCACAACAGTTATCAAATTAAGACATCCTTTTATAAGGAATATATAGGGATAAGACCTGGCAGAGTGGGCTGCTTCTGATGCATTCTGAACCCTTTATACATTTTTATGTGTATATGTGTGTGTGTATATATAGATACATACATGTACATTCATGTATTTATAAGATTCAACACAAAACTATAGCTGACACAATTATGCAAAAAAATAGGTTACTACTATAACCCTAAAATCTTGAACCTGAAAGTAAATTACATATGCTAAATTTTAGGTACGGTGATTGGACAGAACATATTACAAAAATGCATGTGCCTATCTCTTCTGCATTATGCTTCGTATTAATGCTCTCCCTTTTAAACATTCTCGTTCACACAACAACCTGCAGTATATTTGCACCCTAGTAGTAAATATTGAGTTGTTAACAGAAAGCAAACTTACTGCCTGCTTATTTTTAAAGCACTTACTTCCAACCTCCCACACCTAAAAGATGTAGTCTCATAAACATTCTACATCCTCATGGGAAAACATTGTATCAATGCTATTACTTGTAAAAAACGTCATTTTTATAGTAGCCTACAGTACATGTAAAAAAACTGGACAAGGATGCAAGAGAGAGAGAGAGAGAGAGAGAGAAAAGGGATATTTAAATGGTGTGCTAAAATTTTAGGCCAAATACCAGAGAAAACACTTCCTACTTAAAAAAAACAAAACCAAAACCAAACCAACCTCCAAACCCAAAAGCAGCAAAGAGGTGCTGGTTAAAAGCAAACACCATTGCCTCTCCCACCCCCATAAAAATCTACCTCCTGAGAACAGAAAAGTCAGGCAACAGCTTCATGAAACCAATTTCAGTCTGGATTCCCAAGTAAACTTTATCTGGAGGATCCTCCTCTGTCTTTAACACAACATGAGCAACTCTCAGATTGAAATTCAACAGGAAAGTAAATGCACAGTTGAAACAGACATTGGGTAGGGCAGACAATCTAGAAATATTTTCAGTTATCAAAGATCAGGAACTTTAAAACAGGGCTTGTGAGGACATCATTTTGTCGCAACTAAGGCTCTATAACTCTGCTTGCTTGTGGACTAAGTTGCTGTGTTGGGGCAGGGATGAAATGAGAGATTAAAAGCTCTGTAATCATGCAGACATATATTTACATGCCAGAATATGTCTTAAAGTGCCACTTTATCACTCTGTGTTCATATTGGTTTGCTTTACATCAGCTCCCAGCCAAGCACTATTTTGCTCCCAGGTAAATTAATTCCAGGCACACACTGGAAAAAAATATTTTCCTTCAAATGTATGTATTAGTACATATGACAGACTTCTTCCTATCTCTTCAAAACACAGAGTTCCAATGCCACATTAAAGCTATACCAGTCCAATGGGTAGCTGATGGCAGAAGTGACAGAACCACTCTGCATCTCCCTCCACAGGTTGTCATATTAGCACTGCCATTGAATTTCACCCAGTAGTTACCCTTGGACAGCTTGTTTTCTTTCCTGGGTGGGATTGTTTTTCCTTCCCTCATTTACCCAGAGAAATGTGGTTCAACCACAAGATTAGATATATGACACTTCAGTTGAAGCATGAGCAGAAAATAAACATGATACAAGCATCTTTTCACACTTTCCATTTTACTGTAATATATAATTTCTTTAAACCTGTTTAGAAAACACTGACAACTTAAAGATCATGCATTAGCAGTCTTGTTCTATGTCCACAGAGAAGAAACAAAATTAACTGAGAGAAGCAAATGACAAACACACAAAACTGGAAGGGAAAACACTCTATCATTTATGAAATTTTTGTCCAGTGGACATGAGGTATGTTTTATTTTTTAATGTAAGAACTTGAGGTGGTGGGGAGCCCAATGAACTTTAAATCAAGAAGCAAGACAGTATGAGTTATTTAAATGAACTTTCTTTCTCTTGCCTCCGGTCAGTTTTTAGGTTGCTCTGAATTTGAGGAGGGGTAAGGTTTTCTGACTTCCAGAAAACAAAAAAAACAACATTGCGTAGTTACTTCACAGTAATTAAAAGACTCATTCAGTGAACTGTAAGCACCTTGATGGTTTTGAGCCATAATAATACAGCAATCTTCAGAAACAGTAACTCAGATTTCTTTTCATACTTAGCTGCTGTTTTGCTTAATGCAAATTGAATTTCATGATTAAGAAATAATAGTATCTACAGACTCTTCTCCTTTTACAGATTTCGATTCTACATCAAAATGAGACTAGTACAAATTAAAAGTAGATAGAACATATTTTAATCATAAGATAAAGTCAATAAATGAACTTTACTTGGTTCTTTTTAAGAATAATTACCAAGTGAAAACAGAAAGTTAACAAAAACTCTCCCGAAACTGCCAATTAAGAGAAACCAAAACTAGAAATGGAGAAGCACCAAACACATTACAAGAGCATAAAAACAGAGAGAGAAGAGAAAGCTGAATAATCTGGTGAAGATGAGAAATCCATCCTTGTATGCAATGTGATTATTATTCTTGGAGACAATTTTAAAAACAACCATGTGATGGTCCCAAGTTTCTTAAATCCATCTTAATCTCATGGCATACAGCACTTCCCTTACTCTACCTGAGGCCACCTTGTTTTGGAGATAATATTACTGTATTATGAGAAATAGAGTTTCATTCTGTTACATTACCATATGTCAAAACCCCATGGGTCTCAGCAAGTATTATGAAACTATAAAGTTTTTCTTGTTAAGCCATCCACGGGCTTTTAAGAATCTGAAGAATTTTAAGGGTGAAGGCTTTGGCATTTGCCTCTCCAGTCATGAACTCTCACTGCCTCAAAATACCTGCTCTCATTTCACTTCAGGGACAGAACATATCCTGGAGTGGGGAGGTCATAAAAACAGAGGATGTCTTATGGTGGAACCTTCAACAAGAGGCAGTGATGGAATCAACTCTCCTGCACTACACTAGCACACAGTATTACCTGCTCTAACATATCCCTTCCCAAAGTACTTGTGCTTCCAATAACTACTGTTAGTACAGAATTTTCCTAAGGAAAGCAAGGAAAGCATTGATAACAAGAAAGGAGAGAAACAAAGCATGGCCCATCTCTGCCCCCTTCTTCTCTCTTTCCTCACCAATGGAGTGGAAAAGGCAAGCACATACAGCCAAATGCAGCTCAGGGTAGAGGATGGCAAATGCTGAGGCAGAAGAAAGAAACCACACAGTATAAAGCAAGACAGAGAACACATGGAAAGACAAAAAAGCACAAAAGAAAAAGCAAAGCAAACCCCAAACCAAAACCAAAGGAAAAAAAACCCAACACAACAGTAGCACTGCAGACACTAGCAAATTTTAATTTTTTTTCTTTTTCTTTATCATGTACCCGGAAAATCTTATTACTATATTATTGAGTATTAGTCCTTAGGAGCCTTTAAAGTCAGTCAACTGTCCCACATTGGAAATTCTGATTAAGAATGGAAATCTATCAAAACACATAGCTGTTTACAAATATACAGGTATCTTTTCAACACCATAAAAGCTTTAAAAGTGTTAATAACAATAGCAAAAAAATAGCTTTAGAGCAAAACCTAGTTTCATTATGGACTCTCTCCAATCCCAAACTTAAGACTTGTTATGGATTGATACAGTTTACAAGAACTTTCATTCAAAGTTCAATCCTACCACTTAAAACATGTTTAAATTTCCACGAGGAATTATTCAAATGTGATATAGGAAAAAAAACTCACAGCAAAGTATCTCAGAAACAGGATTTAAATAACTTTTTGAGTATTAAAAAACCAGATTAATGCTTTGAACACATTTATCCTACTTTTCTACATTTTAATTGCCTTCAGTCTAAAAAGAAATTAAAAATTTCTGGTCCTAGTTAGATACTTACCATGATACCACCATTTTGTTTTCTTTGGATTCTTGTTACATGTTCTTACATAAAATGAATTATCTGGAGGTCGCCTCTGCAACAGAAGAAAAGACCTACAAATAATCAAACAATCCTCATATTGTAATACAGGAGCTATTTAATAAGCTTATGAAAGGTTACCATGTGAATGCAGTGAAAATGAGGTAAAAGACAGGACTAGACCTTTGTCACGAAAAATCTCTTAAAGATCCAGGTAACAAATTCTTACTGGAGATAATCCAATTAAAAAATTAGTAAAAAATATCAAACAGTTCAGTGATAAATGGGGAGAAAAAATAAAGAAAAATAAAAGAAAAAAAACCAACAAACAAACAAAAGAGACCAACTCACAAGAAACAGCTGTTGTTCAGAAAACCCCCCAAAATTAAATTCCTTTGCAGTTTGGAATCTAATTCTGATGCATTACACCCAATTCACATTCTAAGGCTCAGCTTGGAGTGGGTGAAAAAATGAATTTAAATATCTGTATCTGATCAATAGCTCATATTCTTCAGTTTTCTTCATAAGTGTCATCATTATACAAAAGTCATAAGACCAAATACAATACAAAGCCATTTTGGGGTGTTTTTTTGACTACATACGTGACTAGGACTGATTGGGATGCAAAATTAGGCATGTTTGGATAGCACATATGGACAAGCTCTGACCACATCTAACTTCCACAGACAGCCCTCTGCGAAAGAAATGGTCAAAAGTAAAAGGGCAATCTCTTTACATAAAGGTCTAAGGTATTAGCGCCAAAAAAAGCAGCTTAGCACCATTTATTTCCATAAAATGAAAACTATCAAGTTCACTGAAGTCATACAGATACAAAGTATTAGAAACATCTGCACTAAAGACATTTCACTAGTCATTCTGCACTGCCTTTAGAGGCAGGATAATTTTACAAAGAATTGTCCTAAAGCATGATTGAACTTCACAGTTAGTACAACTGGAAGGGTTCCATCCACTACTCTTTTCCAAGAATGATATATAAGCAGGTTACCATGAAAACAGTGATGAAGTACTTACTGCACTGTTTATTTTACAGTTCTAGCTTAGTATTTTCTCAGTAGTAGAAATGTAGATACAGTAGTTTTGCCTATTTTACAATTTGAGAAATGAAAATTTCACTTTATAAAGTAGGAAATTTCTAACTTTTACTTATTCTACTTCAACAGTGCTAAAAAAGCCCATACCTTTTCTTTGCAGCTGGAAAGCATGCTAATAATGCTAAGACAAACAGATTGCACTGAGAGAGCTGGAGACCAGTCTTCCGTTAGAATGGATAAACAGATATGACCATTGCTATAAACATGAGGATGAACAGGGATATTGTCTCCAGTAAACATGACCTAAAAAAAAGAACAAAAATAACTAATTTATAGTCCACATTTTAAATAAAACTGTATTGTTTTGGGGCAAAGAATATAATCTTATTTAAGAAGCAGGTCTGCAATTTTCACTTACACTAGATAACACACTTTACCACGCTGAGTTCATTCATTTTTAGAAACTATTAAGTGAAATGTAAAATAAAAAAATGGAAGCCTAAATAGCTAGTGAAGATGGAGTTAAATAAATGGTTAAATATAGGGGATTTTCTATTAATATTTATACAGCATAGAAAAATGCAAAGGTAACAATGTAAAGACAGTGCAATATCTTGCAGCCCCAGTCTTCTATGTCCTAAGGAATACAGCCGTCTAGTGAAAACAGTGGATTTTAATGATTTTATAAGCCACAATGTTATACATGAAGAAGTGCAACAAGATTCACAAATTAGTATTTCTATAACCGTGGGTATAACAGAAATTAAGTTCTGCACAACTCTTCCAGGTTCCAGCATGAGGAATAAAATTAAAATTCATCAATCTTATTAACTATAAAATAAAGGACTTGTGAAACCAAAGTATGTTACCAAACAGGAAATATCTTTAAAACATTACGTCAAATGGAAGAATTTTTATTTGGCATGGATGAATATGGAAGAAAAGCATTTAGAACCTTAACTCCTCTCTATTTAAATATAGTATCACAAAAAAAAAGGTTAAAAAAGCAATTTTGACAACTACTGCTCTTTCTTACATCAAGTTTTCGTCAAACACATCCTTGGTTCAGGACCAATGGAAAGAGAGGAAATGTGAAATCTTCATAGCAGTATTATACTCCTGAACTACTTCTCCAACTCCTTTTATGCAATAAAACCATAAATCCCTACCATTAATAACTGTAATAACTAGCAGTTTCTTAAGTGTTTCTCAAGCTATATAGGCACACATAGAAATACATAAATATGTACACAACACACCCACCTCACCACTGATGACAAGAAGCAACACCTTCATCATGTAAGAAACTGAAATTAGAGAGCTTAAATTATCTGCAAAATGGCAGACAGGTTTCTAAGGCAGAAGAGAAACCAGGTGCAGAATGATCTTTCACAGGTCTTTAAACTGGTATTTCTTAAGCATTGAAGGGCTTACCTTCACAATCCTGTAATGTATTTCACTTGTAAACTAATATCCTACTTTTACATGAAAACCTGAACTAGGCAGACCAAGTAAGTAAAAGCATGCACATATGACAGACAACATACATTTAAAGGCAGAAAAGAAACAAGTGATTAAAGAAGTGTAAACTCTCAATTCACAGTAAGTAGATTTGCAGGAGAGGTAATTATGACGATGGAGTTTGTAGTACAGAATGACCATACTGCACAGCCATGTTCTAAAAATTGAAATTATAGCTATCTAAAACAATCAAGCATCTAGTACTTCAAGTTTTAATTATTTTCTGTGATAAAATTCAGTGTAGATGTATGGATCTAATTTGCTACTTAATAAATTACACAGAGCCACACATGCAGGTTGGGTAATGAAAACAACTTGGAACCAAATTCAAGTGGCTACTCTCTTGTGGATCACTGTATGTAGTACTTTGCAAACCTGATGAGGCGCAGAAGTACAGGTGGTGAGTTTGTTCTTTAAAAGACTGAAAAGTCAGCATTCTAGTGTTTATCACGGTACCTAAAAATATGTTAAAGTTTATGGGTTAAAGTGTCTCTCACAGCTCCATGCTTGAATTTTAACACCAATGAGAGAAGTTGCAGAGATCACTTCTAGAACTTTGAGCTGAAACAGACAGGACAAGACAAGACCTTAGGCACTCTTGCTTTTTTCCTTCCTTTTTCAGAAAAGCAGGTGTGACAGCTGACCACTACTCTTACCAGTCATATTTTGAAATGTTTCCCTCAGGTAATGGAGGAATGGATGTACACAGCATATTCTGCAGTCTCTAAGTACTGTTGTCTCTTCAGATCTTTAGGTTGCCATGAAAGCAACACAGTAGTTCATACCTCAGTTATAACATATTGCAGGCCTCTCAAACATGATGTGTATCTATGAGAATCCCTACCAGAAGCACAGTATTTCTTCAGCTGTATTAACAATGGCAGCAGAGAAGATGCAAGAGTCTTAAAAATCAACCAGAAAAAAAAAATCGTTGAAAGTAAGAAGGGATGAAGCAGCAGTTTATTGTTTACTTGGCTACTACATCATAGTAAAGGGGATCTTCCTACTTCACCCTGTGTTTCATGACATGAATATCAACATCAAAGAAGCCTCCAGTTTACACTACTTTCATCTGTCCAAGTAGACGTCAGAGCCCTATACTTCACTGCAGAAATTTTTAAAGACAAGGCATCTGCACAATGTGTTTAATACAAATTCAAGTACGTGAAGCTCACATTTGGCTATGTGGATCATACAATACTCAGCACGTGTCATACAGCTGTAACCTGAAGGTAGCAGTAAGAGAGAAAGAAGGCAGCAGTTACCTGAGGCGAATCAAAAGGATACCGACTACTAAACTTAAATAAAAGCTGAAATTTCTCCCCTTCATAGAGTGTTCCTGGAGCACCTTCCATGTCTACAATCCACCTATGGAATAGGGGGAAAAGCTGTTAGCATTGTGGACTGACAAATTAATACTTTTACTCCTGGAGGACAGGACTAACCAAATCAAATATCAATCACAGCCAGACCTTCTAACTTCTCGGCTAACACTGTAACAATCGCAAAGGTAAGCAATATATCAAGTCTGTATTTGAAAGAAACAAGCTTGGTTTTTTTGCATACAGGCACTGACACAGTGATGCAAACGATAAATAAAATTATGACTTGAACTATACACAGACCCATCAGTTCCAAATAAATGGCTGTTAATGTGAGAGAATAAAGCTGAATTAAAAACCTTTCTTGAAAGCTTAACAGGTTTGGAAGGAAACAAACTAGTACACATTCTCTTTTGTGTTGTTTTACTTTTCTCTCAAAGAAAACATCAATACAGTTTATTAAAATAAAATCTGTATCCAAGGGAAAACGGGCAGAGCTCATCTCGTACTCACAGCTGTGAAAAACTCAGAAATTAAATGGTATCTGGCAGGTAATGGAACCAAAACCATAAAAGTTAGTAGTGTAAAAATGAAAAGGTCCCAGCAAATAAAAACAAAACCAAAAAAGGATGATTTGAAACTGTAATGAAGATAACACCTCAACATATCACAGTACTCTTTTTCCTCTGCTTCTGCTCCTTTCCCCATAATAACACTAAAGTAACTGACAGGTGGAGTTGCTGGGGAAAGAGGGTGGTGGTGTTGCATGTGGGGGTTTTGTTGCTCGGTTTGGGTTGTGTTTTTTTTAATCCAGCTAAAACCAGATGCTTTGCATATTGTTTAACACATATAGCAACACTGCTGTGGCAGTGGGTCATACCAACACTGCAGGACCTCACTGGTGGAAAACCTCTTAATCTAAGCACCCCCTGGAAAACACAATGGTCTCTCCCCAAAACTGTGCAATCTCCTATCTTTGTAACCTATCCCTAAATCCTACCCTTCCCTGCTCCCTGTTGGTTAAGGGGGTTTTTCCCCGCCTCCTGTTATCTGGCCCCAGATCGTCCCTATAACTGGGGGCTCTCGGGGCCATCTTGCGCTCTTTCTGCCTTGGACCCCTTCAGAATAAACATCTGGAACTTCCAGGAGAGAGGGCCTCTGAATTCTTTGTCTCTGGGACTGCCCGAGCTGTCCGGCTCAGTGGGTGAGTGAGAACTGTGCCTGACACATGCGCACGGGTGTGAGGAAAGCCTTTCTGCACACTGCTATCTAACTTCTATGATTTTAGAGTCCTCCTGTTGACCACTTAACACCATCCTTTGCAGCATCACTTTCCCATTTTTGGTTTTTCACCTTTGATTGAGTTTTACAGATCTAAGCAACATGATAAGGTAAAGAGACTACAAAAAGGCTCAGATAAGGTTTACATCAATTAAAGGAAGGTAGCTGAGATTTTGCAGAATAGCAGCGCACTCAAAAAAGTTGACATCTCCAGCTGGGAGCCCTGATGATCCTATACCAAACCACTCCATCCTCCTGTCATATATACTCTCCCCTCTGTATTTAAGCCATGAACATTTTTTATTCTCCCCTCTATCACTCTTCAGGTTTTTTTTTTTGCTCGTTGTGTTGTTGTTGTTTGTTTTGGGGTTTGGCTTTTCTGGGAAAAACTGCGTATTTAATGAAATGCTAGCTCTCACACTCTTCAAGAGGAATGCACCTTCAGCAGCAGCAGTGATGGCTGTACAGTGAAGGCTGATGATGTATGTTTCATATTTCAGCTTTCTGAAGATGCCTTCGATTTAATCTATCTGCACTCCAGACCACTTATCTCTTCTTATGCCTTCTGCTTTTACATTTATACATACATTGCATCAATACTCTTTAGATTTATTGGTTCTTGTGAATCGAGAACTTCCAAGTTTTTAAAATAGTTTACTAAGTAGAAGATAACTTTGCCTTTGACATTGCTCCTTTTATGGTCAAGGAATCACTAGAACTAATATTTCCTGTGTGCTTTACAGTTTAGTCTTCTCAAATTTCTAATCCTTGTATATTTAAAATAAAAAATTGCTCAATGTTTTAAATGACCCAGTTACATCATGGGATCCAATTATTTTATTCAACATCTTTAAAACCCAAGCAAGTATTGCTACACAAATTTTTAATGCAATCAGTTCAAACAGTAACTTATCAATGAACTCAAAACATGCTGCCTGACACCAAAAATCCTCAAAGAGAAAAAAATATCATTTTACTTGTGACAGGAAGCTTCTAAACAGTGACAATTTCAAAACCTAGCATGACAGTAAACAGGAAGTTTTTATGTGCAAGGTATTGAAAGGTGTAAGTTGTACATGGCAGCAATTATAATGAGGTAGTACTCTGGAAAGAGAGATACGTTTTCCATTTGCTCTATTTGATTTAATAGTTCTTTTCTGAAATAAGTGAACACCACTTGCAATATTAGATAGAATCGTTTTTGCACAAAACTGGAAACTGCTATTCCAATTTGTTTTAGTCATACTCATCTGCATGAAGTATCACAAAGGCCAGCAGCATTTAGAAAGCAGTGAGTGTTTAACTCAGCATATATACGAAGCTCAGAAAAGCCTCATGTAACACGGTCTGAGTGCCACCACCCAAAATGCAGATGGGAAAACATCAGAATTCAGCTTGATGTTTAAGCTGCTCCATCAATCAATAACATATAGCCTGAGATCATACTCTCATCGATGTTTACACGTGCTAATTTTTTAACATTTCTCTAAAATTAAACTGAGATAAAAAACTGAGAATAACTGAGAAAAAAAAAGTCAACACAGTCTGAATATTTTGAATCTCAGTCAATTAAAAAATAGATTAATACCAAAAACAACCCCTGTCCATTTCAACAAACACAGAATATTTTACCATGTTTCTCTTCCCATTTCACGAATCACCGAGAAAATCAAGGCAGGGAAAAAAGTGCAAACATGTGTACCCAGACAACTTCGCTTTTTAAGAAGTTTTCTCCACTTGCTTTAGAGAAAGAAGGTAATGGAAATGAACAGCTATGACATATTCTATATAAATATCGCAGAACTCTAAAACAGCTACTCCATGATTTCATTAAATCTAGAAGGATTTCAGAGGCTAGTAGCTTTGAAAGATTGTTAAATTATTTTATTCTAAAATATGCAGAAGCTTTTACCAATTGACAGTTTGTTAGACAGTAAGATGCCTAATAAAAATCTAATAAATTCACTATCCTCTTCCTGAAATAGTCCAACATATTATTGCAATATGCTTATTAAGGAGATCAATAATTAATTGCCTAGACTAAAAGCAAAAATTCACGATGTTACTTGGATAAGTGGTGGAAGTGTGAAGAGAACTTCTCATTACTCATGCTTTTCAGCATAATAGCAGAAATCAAACAGTATATATACTTACTGTGTAATTGAATTTTGTACACTCTTTTCATCTAGAGTCATTCCCGGAGGCGGATCATTTTGAAATGCCAATAGTTCTTTTTGTAACCGTTTCTATAAAGAAATTGTATGGAATATTTGAAATACTGAAGTTCAACAAACATGCACACTTAAGCACATTTCATCAATTTTTGAAAGGTAAAAGGAGTTTTATTTGACAATTTAAAAACAAAGACAAATTGAAAGGTGAGAAAAAAGGATGACTCGTCTCCTAGAAATTTAACTGAAAGGGCACAGGCAAAATAAGTCACAGGCTTTTGGGTAAAATGCAATGGCACTTATATTTGCAACACTGCAAAGGGAAGAGATGTTGCATTACAAATTACACAGAGGTATAAATGACTGTCATATTACAGAGACATCGATGAGCACTCCACCCCTAGCAGTGAACACTTCATATTCCCACAACAGCATGACATTTACAATTAAATCTACAAGACTTTAACAGCACAACTCTTCCTCCTCTAAGTAATTTAATACACTTCTATTTGGCATCTGTGCAAGCCTTTGCCTTGTTCTAAGTCATCCCAGAGGACAGAACAGAAAACTAAAACAAAACTATTTGGATTGCACAACACAAACTAAAAACTTTATACTAACTGCATCTTAGAACCTACAGAGTCATGGCACTTATTAAAGTGTTATCCCAGTAGCTCAGGTAATTCTTGCCTATTTTGACAGAGATAAATTTGTAAATGCAACCAACTGTTTCTGTAGCAACCACCAGAACTGTTTCTTACAATCTACTGAGCAAGGGAAATGCAACGTCTGTGAAGTGCTGTTATTGGCACTGCTTTCAGAGTCTATTTTCTCCATATAAACAGTTACACAATATGTTTTGTCATTTCCAAGCCATCTAGATGACAAAAAGTTCAAGGCTTTCTCATTTCTACTGTCCTTCTTCCTGCCAACAATTTTAAGGTTTACAACCTACAAGCTCACTTCAACCACACCACTAGTCAAAATTATCTTATATTCCAAAAGAATAAAAATATATGGTTTGGGCATTTAAGATCTCATTTCCATTCAATATCTAATTTTTTTAATACATGTTTATCACACACTTGTAGCTGTTTTCCAGTGCTTGACAGAACTTTAAAAAATCCACAGGGGAAAATAGTGTTTATTTGTCAACACAGAAATTATCCAATATCTCATCAAATATCTTTGAAATCAGACTACAATAAATTCAACCACAAAACTCATAAAAGAAAAGGCCCTCATACATTCACAATTTACATGCCGAAAATATTGAAATAACCTTCTATCTCTATAAAGCAGCTCTTAAAACTTTGTTGGGCTTCTTATTGAAAATTCCTACCTTGCACCAATATAATATAAACAAAGTGAAAACCCAACGCTACCATTTTCATAAGCTATATATATCACTCGCACACTGAAAAGCAGGTTAGAATCCTAGCATTCACCTCTTTCTTTCTGCCCAGATTAAGAAAACACTAACAGTGTTTCCAAAACCACAATTATGAATTAAAATGCAAAGGAGCAAGGCTTCAAAACCATTTTATAAATCCTTAATTGGAATGGCAGAGATGTAAAGAAGTCAATTCTCTTTCTGGCACTTCCCCAGATCACCATCAAATAAACCTCAATGGCAGTCAACCTGTATATGCTTTGCCATGTAGAGAAATATTTTCAAAGTTCGGAGGTGAGAACGCTATACAACAATGGAAATTCAAACTCCCCTAAAGATGAGATTTGGAAACATTAGTTAAAAAATAGCAAAGAACAAATGTATATAAGAACAGCAAATAATTAAGTAGCTCCATTTACTTATACATGTAGACCAAAGAGACAACTTTGTCTTTATAAAAAGGAACCTAAAATTCATTTTAGAATTAAATTAGAACCAGCCACACTAAGCTATCAGCATCTGACAGTAATTTGAAGGGAGAAAATTTAGTCTGCTCTGTATCCTAAACAAAAATCCAAATTATCAACACTTAAATTATTATCTAATTTCAAGCACCTTTGGCCCTTTCTCCAGCAACCACCTTTTCAGTCTAACACAGACTCAGTCATTCTTTTATCCATCTCCCCAGTGCAAAAATATCCTCTGTTTCACAGGTTTTTGATTTTCACATACTATGTTTATGGTCCTTTCTAAAGAGAAAAAAAAACCAAAAACAAAAAAACAGTACCAAAAGGAAAAAAATAATTAAAATGCATACAAAAATAATTAAAATGTATATTTGAACAAAAGAGTAACATGGAAGTGCTCTGCTCCTCTTATCCTAAAACATTTGCTGACACAGGCATGAGGGCCTGTCCTGTCCATTCAGCATACAGACAACACACTGCTTCTCATCATTTGCAATTCAAAACAAAATTTAAAAAACATATCCCAGAGAAACAGTAGGGGATACTATTTACACTTTGGGTCAAAAGTGTCACATCAAATAAATCATATTTTTAAAGACAAAAGGGAAATTATTATTTCCCAGTTAGCCAATTGAAACAAGTATCAACATAAGCCAGAAAAGGAAAGTCAAAGAACATGCACCCCCCCCCCCCCCCCA
>VZTX01010261.1:123217-139008 GCA_013400915.1 Pardalotus punctatus
AAAAACCGGGAAAACTGGAAAAAAACTGATGAGCAAAAGGCCCCAGTAGAAAAAAAAAAAATTTTTTTTTTTTTTTCATTCAGTCTTCAATGGCAACCTCTCTTCCCACACCACTTGAGTGGACAGACAGCAAGATGGGAACGGGAGGAACAGAGTCCCTCCCACCATAAGTAAAGGTCAGGTTCATGACCACTTGAGGAACCTCAATATAAACAAGGTTCTGGGACCAAATGAGCCGCAACACAGAGTCCTGAGAGGAATTAGTGGATTTAGCTGCCAAGCTACTCTCCATATTTGAAAAATCATGGCAGTCAGACGAAGTCCCAGCTGACTGTAAAAAGGGTAGAAAGGAGGACTCTGGGACCTGTCAGCCTCACATCTGTGCCTGGGAAGTTCATGGGATACATCTTCCTAGACGCTGTACTAAGACACATGCAGGAGAGGGAGGTGCTTCGGGATAGCCATCACGGCTTCACCAAGGCCAGGTCCTGCCTGACCAACCTGGTGACTTTCTACAATGGAGTGACAACATCAGTGGAGTGGGAAAGGGCTACAGATGTAATTTATCTGGACTTCTGGTAAGTCTGTGGCACAGTCCCCTACAACATCCTTCTCTCGAAGTTGGAGAGAGACAGATCTGATCGGTGGACTGTTCAGTGGATAAGGAATTGGCTGGACAGTCACATCCAGGAGGGTTGGAATGAGATGATCCCTTCAAATCCAAACCATTCTATAATCAGTTCCATCTGACCTCTATTTGCAGCTCTCAGTAGAAATATCAATAAAAGAAAAAAAAAAAACTATGCTATTCCAATATAAAGCTGAAAAGAGCACATTCAGTAGAAAATGAATGTGTCATTTATTAAGTTAGAGAAACTCAATAACCCAGAAAAGCAAGACTGTAACATTGTTAGTGTTATAATGAAAACAATTTATATAAAATAAATTTATCACATTGAAATAAGGGAATCCACAAAAAAATCCTGACTATGATTATTATCTATTAAGCATTGGAAACTCCAATGCAATTCTGATTAATGGTAGGTTCCTAGACACAGCTCCACACTGGATAGGGAAGGAAAGGATGTAGAGGTGAAGAAACATACATCTGTTCTGGATTTGTTTTTGACTCACAGCAATGTCCCAAACAGAATCAAGTGTCAGCAAAAGGCACTATTTCCTTCTGCCTTACTGTAACCACTCTAACCCTATGTCTGCCTAAAAAGCCTGTATTTCATTATCTCCATTATACTACACCCTGATAGATTTTCTGTATCTCAGAATGGCTCCCTCCCAAATAAAGAGGCTCTCTCACCCTAGAATTGCACATTATCAGGACAGAAGACCAACAACTGTCATTAGAGATAGCACAGAACTTCATTTTTCTTATCTCCAGCTATATTGACTATCTGGACAACTTGCCTTGAAATTAAAGAACAAAAGAAGTATCTTGTAATAAACTCCTGGATCTCTCCAGTCCTCAATGACAGGAACTCTGAAAGTGCTAAACAGTTCAAGTGAAAAAAACGCTTTTAAAGATTTTCTGAGTATTAGTCTTGCCCCTACAGATAGATGCAAGGCAGTCTACACACAAAGATAATTGCTTCTGTTGGACCAACTGACACACATTTAAGATCTGATTTAAGCCCATTATTTGTTGGGGGCTTTTTCCCCAGCTGGAATAATAAAACACACTCTACATTTCAAAAAGTTCTACTATTCCATTAACCACACCATAGAAGTTAATCATTCCTAATCTGATGAACATAGCTGGGTATCTTTAACAGGCTTTCACCACACATTTTCAAAATTTGGGTTTTTTTCTATCAAACGTCAACTCAATTATTTCTGTATGGAACAACAAAGAGCTGCCTATAGACCTTTTCCAGAACATGAGAGTACACTATAGCAACCGGAGCAAAACTGTAGAGGGCACAAATGGCCTACTAACCAGAATTCATTCAAACAGTGAAAAAAATGTTTTAAGAAAGAGACTAAGTAATATGCAGAAAATAACCTTTAAATTGACTTCTCTGGTAAATGCATTCCAACGTTTCACTACCCATGATATAAAATGTTTTTTTTGTATCTCATTGAAATCCCTCATTTCCAACTTGTACCTATTGCCCTTTGTCTTCCTATTGCAGCTCTATTTTCCCTGATATCCTCCTATTATGTTGTTGTAGGCATCAGCAAGATCTGTCATTTGCCTTCTCTTCCTGTAGCTGAACACAGTCTCCTTGGAGTTCACACGGCTCAGCCCCAGCCATCCTGCCTGCCATCTGCTGGACACCCCAGGACCCCAGTGCCTGTCCTGTACTGTGTCCCTGAACACAGCACTCCAGATTTGGTCTTAAGTAGAAGAGAGAGGAGAAAAATCACCTTCCTCAAGCTGCTAGGTCCATGCTTGCACAGACAGCCCAATATGCAGCTAGAGATATCCAGAAAACTTGGAAGGTATTTTCCACAGATATTACGAAGGACCATTTTTTTCTTCCTCTCTTTCTTACAACAATTTGCCTCCTGTTGTGTCCCATTAATAAAGAAACTACCTTATCAGGAGACTGTTCTAGTTTAAAAAAAAGCTCTTAAATGAAGCCCTTAAAGACTAGATTCATACAGTTAATTAGGAAACTGAGTTCTTCGCTACCACAGTAATTCAGAACACATCTAAAGTTTAATTTCAAGTTTTTGAACTTAATTTCTCTTCAGTGTTGAGTAGTATTTGCTGGCCAAAAAGGTTACAAAGGACATTAATTTTCTTACACTAACACAGTCTAAACACACATTCTTAGCTTCAAGATTCAAATGTACTTTACAAAACCGTGACTGGTATATCAAGCCCATACACAACGGCTACAAAAGGCACACTGCAACTCTAAGTTTGTCAAATTAAGTATTTGAAAAGGAACAGTTTCAGCAGTGGAAAAGCCCTTCTTATATTTGACAGCCATGAGTACAGAATTATTATTTTTGTTTCCACAAACAAACATTCTAGAAAATTAGCAGCAATATACCTAGCAGGACAAAATATAATGGATTAACACTTTTCAGACAATTTAACTCTCATTCGCAGAATATTATATACTCAGGACTTAAAGATACCGCTCCATCTTTCTAACATAAGGAAGTTATGTAAAAAGCCTTTAACATTTTTCCACATCACTTTATCTCTTGTTTTTATAACTGGAAGAATTTTCTTTACAGTAAGAGATCTAGGTGGGTTGAATAAATTACTGTCAAATTACTTCCCTTAGGTTTCATGGACACAAAAGAGTTTTTATTTATTTCAACTCATGTCTCACCTTTCCCAATCTCCGCTCAACTAAGCACTTTCAAGCCAATGCAGACTGACCTCAAAATACCCTTTGGCAGGTTCACTCTGTCCGACAGAACCAAACATCCCCTCTCAATCAGAAAGCCACTCTAAACAACTAACTACAACTTTGACAATTTGTGAAGTTGTCTTTATGGTTTAAGAAAAAAAATCGAGTTCACTGAGATTTATACAACATCTTTCTTGTGTGCTTAATCAAAAGTCACACTAACACACATGGAAAATTTTTGAACGGTCAAAATACAGCTACTGCTCCTCTCTCACAACAGCTACAGCCCAATAAGAGGAGAAAATCATGTTAATTCAATGTGATTTTTTTTTCCTTAAATCCATTTGGCTAATTGTCTTTGTTAATTGTATATTATGTGCTATAGGTAACAGAGGCTATTTGCTCCAGTGACTTTCAGAAGTCAAACTTGCACAGGATAGTAGAAAAAAATATTTATCATCTGGAAACTCACTCAAAATAATTGTCAAAAAAGCAAACCAACCCACACAGCTAAATTTTAGTGACTGACATAATATCCAGTGTATACATGATGTTGAATCTCTCCTTTTTATTTGACATGATTTGTCATCAATTCAAGTATTTGCCATCTACTCTTTGCTTCACTTTCCTATTTACAGGCTTATCCCTTTCCTCATCTTTCTAATGATTTATAAGAACATCTTTTAACACTTTTCAAATACACCAATTTAACACAATGAATCATGAGCAGATTTCACTCATATGTGTTTGTCCCTTTAACAGCATTTACTTAGTTTCACTTTTCTGTTCTGTACAAAGCCTCTTCAATCTTCGTGTCACTGAAGATGTACTCATGTTGCTATACTGACTTTTATTATTATTCCTACATTTTTCCATATTGAGACAGCTTGATACCATACATTAGTATTTTTTCTAGAAACCTGTAGCCCTTCAACACTCCTGCTATATTAAGACATGCATAACTAAAATCAATACCACAGCTGTTTTTGGTTTTTTCCTTACCATGAATCAGGAACACCATTTTTTTAATCACCCATTCAAGTTGCTTTTAGCCTCTCAACCAGCTCCTTCAAGTCAAAATACAAGCTAGTGCAGCTATTCATGCCTAAAATAACCCCCAAACAGATGTTTTCTATACATTGATGTGCTCTTGGGAGCTGTGCTTGCTCTACCATCCCTTTCACATCACAAGACACTCTTTTCAATGTTTCTGCTAATCCATCGTAAGATTTCATACAGAAGCACCTTTTCTCCTTGTCCACTTTCTGTTGAAAGGGGGTGAAAGAAAACAGGCTGCAGACTTAAAGAGGAATACAGGAAGGATGCACAGGCAATCTAACTTTGATATTTTCCTTATTTTTGAGAGAAAATCTTACGCTTCAACATTTTTTATAAAACTTCACAGTAAACCAGAATGAACATGTATCAAATTGATAAAAACATTCACTATCTAGAGAACAGCAGAGTAAGAATATCAGAAACCCAAGACTGGTTAACAGCACAGTCCTTCAACTAAAGGAATATTCACCTCCAAAATGCAGAGAAGTGATGTAACCGGTAATTTACAGAAATATTTTCAAAAAGGTGCAAGTCTTTGAAACCAAGATTATTTCTTCACCTATCTCTACAGGAAAGGATGAATGAGGGATGAAATCAAAGAACACAGCTTAACACTGATCCAAGCATCACTTCCCAAAGAAAGTTTATTCAAGTACTTGAGACATGACTGACATAGCAATGGTTTGTATCCTGTTGGTAATTCTGTCAAACAGGATTTGTGCAACTCCTTCAATTATCCTCCACAGATTTTCTAAAGTTACAAACTCATGAGACTGCTCAAAGCATATGGAACAAAGAACACAAAATTAAGCAGTGCCAGCAGAGTAAAATTCCTGACAGCTCCCCAGAACAGCACATAATCACCTCTATCATTTCAATCCTGACAGACAGCCCTCACTGTCTGTCATGGTTCAAGTTAAATACCTGTCCGAAGCCAATAGCTTCTAGCAAAAATACACACCTTATCCAAACTGGCACCTTACTGACATCTTACTTGGTCACCTCTGGAACTGGGGAGGTAACATCTCAAATGCCACAGCTGAATTCTCACTTGTGTTGATTCTTGGTGAATCACATAAAGAAGAAGGCAGGGCAAAAGCATGTAAAAAAATACAACATGTGAAAAGCGAGATGGGGCAGCAATATAGGACAGGAAGAAATTTAGAGGTTTTCAATACGAGTATTTCAGAATTCTAGAAGCAGGTATTTTGATCACTGTACATGACTGAGATGGATGTTATAGCACATAAATGCTTATTAACAGAGTCAAAATTATTTCACTGTTCTCTGTCCCTGCCAGCTACTTCAAGTCAGTAACTTCTATTCCTAAAGCACATATAGCATCATCATCATCACATTGCCCAAAACCAGGGTTTCTTTTTTCTGATTCTACCACAAACAAGAGATACCCATGGACAGACAGGACAACAGACTTTAATCACAATCCCTCACAATGAAGTAATGCAAAGGTATTTTCTTGACCCAGCAGGAACCTACCTAGCTCTTGTAGGCATGTGAAAATTACCTGTTGGAGTGGTTTCTACCATCTCAGAGAACCCGAGAAGTCCCAAGCCAGCAAAAGCATGCCGGTGGGACAGTTAAAACCCCTTGGATGTTTCTTCTGTCCCAAAACCATGGTAACCTTTGTATGTTAATCCCTCTGTGTTGGTTGGTTTCAACATGAGCCCTTGTTCCTCGCCTCCCTTCTCCCCATTGGATTGTTGTATCTCCCTGCCCTCTCTCCAACCCTATTAGCCCAAAAGGCTATATCCGTGTGCCCTCAGCCTCCCCACTTCCTCTTTCGCCTCTGGTCTTGTCCAAGAATAAAACCATAGTGTGAGCTATCTGGCTCTCAGGTGTGTGTGTTTGTGCTTTTCAACAGTATGGGTGAGAAAAAGTCTCCTTGCACAGTACCAGACACTACTGGCTGAAGTGGTCCAATATCAGAGACCCGCTCAGAATATGCAGGGACCTATTCCACCCCACCATTGCCCAAACACAGCAATTACCCTTCTCAATGCCTTTAAAAAGGAGTATCACAACATCAGGAGTCTATTTTCAGTTCTAAGCCCATTGTCAGAACTCTAACAACAGTTTTGCCCCTCCTTTGGAAAAGTGGAGCACAGAGAGTTAAAGTTTAACAGAGCTTTGGGCAAACAAAAATGTGTACAATGAAGTTAGGGGGGTCACTACCAAGTACAACTTACCTACGTGCAGCTGAGAGCACCTAGGCCAACCAAAGAGTGTTGCTTCATGTAACATTTTATTCTTCATAACTTGAGTGGGCAAAGCACACATACACTGGGACACTGGCTCTGTTGATTAGCAGCAAAATATTAACACCTTAATCAAATCAAGTTTGAATGTGTGCCCATACTCCTAGTTTATTATCTCCTATGAGTTGAAATTAGAAACGCTGAAAAGGTAAATAATACAAAGAAAATAAAATTGCAATCCTTGACTACTTCACTTTTTGGTGTTTCAAGAAATGCAGCACAAAATGTGCAGTGTCTTAAATCAGCAATATCTTAAATGAGTAAACTAAATGATGAGCTATCTTAGCCAACTACTTTACCTACAAACAACCTATTTCAGTGACTTTCTTTTTTATAGAGAAATAAAGCAAGGAGAAAAGCTGAGTTGATTAAACCCAAAGCAGACTCAGCAAAAGACATTATATATTAAGGTAAGAATTCGGTAGAAAAGAGCTAGGGGAAAAGCAAAACTATCAATAGAGCAGAAACCTACAAGCAGAGCAAAAAGTAGAAAATGGGCAAACAGCTTCCTTTCACTCCTGCTGGACTAAATGTTCCATTGACACGCCTTATTTCACCATTAAAACAAGATGTGATGGGCAATTTAACTGAAATGTGGTGGCCTTTTCACCTGGACTAGCAAGAACTCAACTAGCCATATCCAATAAGGCAGCATCATGAAGAAACTGAAAGATGGAACAGCAACTTCACAGACTAAGAAGCATGCAGGACCAAAACATCTGCACTTGAATTGTGTTAAAAACCTTCTATTTCTATGCACTCGAATTTCGCTTCTCTTTGTTGCAAGAAACTAAGAATGTAAGAAAGTAACAGTCTTCCAAGGCCAAACCTTCCTGGACACAGTAAACTCAAATCTTAATCTGGCTCACAGATCAAAGAGGAAGAAAATTCACTCATAAATAGTCAAAAGTTAAACATTAATCCCACAGGGGCTCTACTCTTCTATTTTATATTGATAAAACTACTGCACCCTATGGAGACCTAACAATATTTCTTCCGTAACTACCAAAACTCTCTTTCACATTCAGAAATTTAAATGTGCCCAAGCTCCGTTAGCACCAAAACACTGTCAGTAATATGATAAAGTCCTGGCAAAGAATTTACATTTTGCTTATGAGCTACAGCCTGTCACCTCCTCCCCCATTCAAGTTATAAAATGTTTCACAAAAAAATCCTTTCAGTTTTGGAGAAGTTTTTACATGCTGGAGACAGTCACTGTACAGAGGCAAACAGCAACCTTGTCCCAGAACAGGAGGAGCTGGTAACAGGCTGTTATGATGGTACCACCATGTTGATTCATAAGCAAAGCTGTTGCTTGACTGCTAGTACAGGATACTAGCCTGAGAGAGTAAGACCACTAACAACTCTATTTTCAGTATTTCAGTTTCTTCCATTCACACATTTCTTACTGAAAAGTGCCTCAAATCCAGAATATGATGATCTAAACATCAGGCAGATAGTTCTGCTTTTCAAACTAAACTCCTCTACTGGGAAAAAAAAAAAACACAACAAAAAAAAAACCAAACCAAAAAAACAACACATTTTAAACAGTTTTAAGGATTCCTGGAACTCATTGCACATTACTCTCTAATTAGAAACCTAATTTAAAATGCCAAAAAGCTCTCAAACAAAAACACAACATAAAAATTTAAAATAGTGACATTTAAGAAAAAGTTATCCACTACTCCCCATTTCACTACTTAAGAAATCTAGAGAAGGACAGTTCCTACGAATAAAAACCCCTTTATTTCCCAGTCAACCAGGTCATTCAAGAAAGTCCCTGCAGATTATATCCCATAATTCAGGAGACATCATTTGTTCCAGACTCTCAAACAGACAAGCCATCCAGATACTTAATTATCACAATCCTTCAGGAATTTTTCCAATCAAAGTTCTAGTTAGCTTTAATCAAGGCCCAGAAGAGGAAAGACAGATAATTGTCTGGATGTGGTCAATTAAAGCTTCATCAAGATGCATAACAAAACAGTTCAACAAAATACTCTGTCCATTAAAAAGTAATACTGGGATTTTTAGTTCAAAGAATTGTTTTTCAGTTTTATCTATTTTTGGCTGAATAGCAGGTTTTCAATCTATACTGAGAATTCAGAAGCAGATTAGTCTCCTCCTCATTTCTAATACAACATGTTAACATCTGGCAACCCAGTTCTAATGTTATTTCCTCAGACCAATCCAGACTTCAAGAACTGAATGTCAGGCATTTTGCACATTTTTCTCTTTTTAAAGGAAGCAAATATCATGCATGAATCTTGTCGAGCTACTTACGATAAGTTTCTACCACTCATCTTTTGTTCTTCCGATCATTTAAAAATTTCAAAAATCTGCTTATGGATTGAGGGCGGTGGGAGGAAGGATTGTTGATTTCTCAGTTTGATAACAGAATATTATCTTCATATGCTCCAAGATATTCTAAAATATTTGACTGAAAGGTCAAAGCAACACAGTCCTCTTTAAAAGGGGATAATACACTTGACTTGAATTAAGAGACAAGATCTACCTGAAATCATAACTACAGTATAATTAAAGATTAATCACAATAACTACACACACACAAAGGAAACATTCTGTACTTCACAGTCTGAAAAGCTTTTTGCCAGATAATCAAATTTTTTTAAATGAACCTGTCATTTGATAGCAAATTAAGTGGAATCCTCTAATACAGAATAAGATTAAATTTATAGCGAGTCATCTGCTTTGTAAATGGAGTCTTTAAATGGACTGACACCCAGCACAAGCCTCACACAGTAACAAAAAGTCAACCACAGATAATTTTATCTTTTAAGGAGAGTCTGGCACTACTTGAACTGCTTCAGTTAAAGAAATGAAGTTAAGACAATAGAGAAGGCCGGCACAATGAGGGCAACCATATGTCTACCAGGGAATTGCTCATCCTTACAAAAACATTCCAAGGGCTGGTAACCAAGAAGTATTGTATTCTGACAAAAAAGCATTTTGGAGAGAAAAGAGGTAAAATGTTTGAAGTAGCAAACAATAACAAGATTTAAATACTCATCCAATCCATATCCCTAAATATGACAGGGGGAGAGTTTCTAACTTTGGAAACCTAAATCCATTCAGTTTCCTTGCCCCTTCTCATTACTGACCACCAACTCCTAATGACGAAGGAATAAATCAATCAACATGAACAAGTACCATCAAATTCTATGAAACATTTTATTCCCCCAGACTTTTAGAGACAATATTTGCTATGCTCCAATAAACTATTATCACCATTTATTGTCATATATACAGATTTTCTTCTTGAGGCTGATTAAGCAGTACTTTTAATTAAGCTGAATAAAAAAAGATGACAAACAACTTTGTATTTGTAATCACCCAAGGAGAAACAATTATTTTTTAGTACTGTGTATGAAAGGATGAATGGCTAGCATCCTCAATGAGATCATTAATTAGCAAAAATGAGGTGTCTCACAATTCCTGATTTACCACCATTAACTCCTGTCATTTCTTTACTAACACATTAATATTGTTGCTAGGAAGGCAAATTATAAGGTTCCCTCCCTTCTTTCCCTGCCATTCCTGATTGATACCTGTTTTTCATGTCAGTAATTAAGGTCACCTGAGGAAAAGCAAGCAAACAAAAAAAACAAACTGCAAAGGCTTGCACAGATTCCAGAATATGTTTTTGAACAAAGCAAACTGAAAAAAACAACCCAAATAACTGCAAAGGTTCAAGCAGATTCCAGAACACCCTTTGAAAGCCCTCAACTATCAAAAACAAGCAGAAGATCGGTTACCTGACCTTCATGGATCACAAGCGATTGCTTACTGGCTCTTTTTATTTAAAACACTTAACCTATTTATTTTCATTTCTTTTTAATAAACAAAGTTGTAAGAGGTTTCAGCAAATGGATATTATCTTTTCCTCCCTTCAAAAGACAAAAACTATATATCCACCTGACAGTTCTGTCACAGTCCTTCACTATTTCAAAGCCATGCAAGAGGCACAAAATTTTTGGCTTAAAGTACTGAGCAAAACACCTTCGTCATCCTCTTCCGCTCTGCCCTAGTGGAAATTTTAGCCTGTAATCTGCTTCAACACGCATCTCTCAGTTGTAAACCAAGGCTGTGTGAGAGACACAATCATTATACTGAAGGCATTAGTATTTGTTGCACACAGCCATAACTATGGGTAAATTTAATGAGAATTGCGCCTTCTCTGTTTCACATTAATGGGGGTAATTTAATCTCAATCTCTGGGCGTAGTCACCAGTATGGCCCATACATGTATAATACTTAGTGAAGATGCTTTAGTCTAAAAGTTTTAGCTCAGTAGAATTGGAGCAAACAATTAAAGAAAGTACTTGATCACCGAGTTTCGAACATTGTTTGAGCTAAGCCGCTTTAGCTTATTAATTACAAACTCACAGAGCCTTCCAAGGGAGCAGCTTAACAAGACAACATTCCCTGGCTCTTGCACATGTATTGTGTTTATTTCTCTCTTCTCAGAACTTGAATAGCTAGGCCTAAACACAAGTATAAGATACTATAAAACTGAGCAAAAAATATTTGCAATCAACCAGAATAACTCTTCTTTACAAGTACCTATCTATTCTGTTTTCCTGACTGAAATCATACACATATGCACCAATGTTCAATGTGACAGGTTGAAAGAATCCATGGGTTTTCTACATTTTAGCTGTATAGTTAGTCTATTTGTAAGCAAGAGCTGCTGATAATGCTCAGGGACACTGGTTTCAATAAGCTTTTCTACTGCTGCTCTTCCTCAGAGTGAATTCTTTCATCCTAGCTCAAAAATTCTGCAGCTGCTGCACAGCAAAGTATTTCCCAAAATTCTACTTAAACAGGCAGATAGAAAAACAAGCAAATGAGACTCCTTAGGACCTAAACCCATAACTTTTATTTCATTTATCTTTACTAAATAAAGCCTATAAATTTTAAACTTCAGTTGATATTCAAGTCAAAACTTTATTAAAAAAAAACAAGACTAAACTAACTAATCTCGGTAAAATTACTAAAAAATTTGCACTTATCTTATTTTACCATAGCATGGTTATATCCAAAGCTAATATACCACACAACAGTACAGACTCACTACCAAAGGTTATGTAAAGGAGTAACAATCTCTTAGCAGACAGAAGAAATTATTTTTACTCTCTACTCATCCTGGTTTTGATTATGTTACTCTCATTGTTCAGTTTAAATAATTATTGAAATGTTTTAACCTTCAATAGTATTTCACCAATGGAACTACTAAATACTTCATGTTACTATTAACTACCAATAATTTCATTATGTTTATATCCCAGAATTGGTTATATAGCTACAGTACCCACTCATTTTTTTCTTTTTTGAAACAACACAAATAGCATCCTGTACCATGACATTTAACAGTACAGAACCAATGTGCATTACCATCCAAGTTCCAATTGACAGAAAGCTTTCCTCACTTAAGGTTGGGTTTTTGGCTTTTTTGGAACACACAATAAAAACAGTTTAATACTTTTTCCTGGACAAAGCTTTTAAATAAGAAAAAATTATTGCCCAATCATTAAATAAAAACACTGCCAGTACTGAGCAAAGATTAAGCAATAAGCAATTGTTCTGAGAACAGCTGGAAACAGAATTTTCACTAACACCAGAAGTGCAGGTAAAGAACAGAAGGAAGTGTAACCAAAACTGTATGTATTTTTTCTTGAGATTTCAGTTGACTGTAAATATTTTCCCCATCCCCTACCCCACTGGCTAAAAATATCAGGGTGAAACTTGTAAGAAGCTTTCATATTGCTACTAGCTTGAACTCTGTGATACAAGTTCCTCGGGAGCTCAAACAGTACATGAATTCTGTGCTGTCACCCCACACAGCTATTTTATTAAATGGCTGCGTAAACACACATTTTGAAAAAAAATTATACTGATGAAACAAGATTTTAAATAGCGCTTTATTTTGACGTGTGCATGTAATTTCATGGTGGCCCACCACAGCAGTTTTCAAGGGATAACACAGAAGCACAGTGAAAGATAACATCCTACACTCTTTAGTGAAGTTGTGTCATTAATTACATTAGCTCTGTATTCAATCAGATTTAAATACCTACACGTACAACTCTTATCTGCCTAACTTGACAGAATATATGAGAAGTTATTCTGGTGATAAAATAAGGTAAAACGTAAAACGGTTTGTCTAAATGTTTTAACAATTTCACAAATAAATCCAGGGCTTGTAGCAACCTGGTATTAAAACTGAAAGGTAAATAGTAGTAATTAAGATGTCAGTGTTATCAATAAAGTCAGTCTTTCAAGTTTATGATGCAAATAGTTCATATGTGCACGTTGAGGAAAAGGCTTTAATTATTTCACACTTTGTACAGCAATGACATATTTTTCTGTATATTTTCAACTGAACTTCCTTGGCTCTTTTTTTTACCTGCTCTTTTATTCATAATGCAAGTTCTGTGTTTCCAGCTGTTCTGAGAACAACTGTTTACTCTTTATTATTTCTTTAGCATTTGCCTTTAAAAGCTTCAGTTTACTAAAGATGCTGTACCAAATTTTGTAAAGCAAATCCATTCTATTCCCTTGTTCTACATTACTTACACCTTTTCAGAATATTTATGTGGATTTTTCCCCAGTAGAAAGTTGCAGAAGGTTGGGCTTTTTCTGGGAAAATTCTTGAAAATAACTGGTCTCCCTTTAAAGGTTTCTCTGGGGGGTTGCTGGCTTTTTCTAAGAAAAAATATGATTTGCCTAAAGTTATGCAAATCAGGTTTAAACCAGTCCAGCAGTGGCAAATTACCAACAACACTGCAGTTAGAAAACAAAACACAAGAACGCATCAACATTGGCTTCTATTATTGTAGACAAAAACAGTTACAGAAAACTACCATTAAAGAACGTCCACACAGACAAAAATCACAGTAAGTTTAATGACACACATAAAGGCCCAAAGTCACAAGTTTTACAAGTCATAGTGCATCCACTGAACTGCAGTAACTATTCAGGTTGATGCTGAGAGCCATTGGCAAAAAGAGGCAATTTGTTAAAAGCTCCAAAACTTCCCTAGTAGACTGACTAAGAACAGGCTAATCAGGTAACTCTCATAACTTAATCAGAGACTTTTCAGCGGATCTGTAAAAATAAAATGTACCTAACCTAGGGCATCATACACCGTTGTGTGAAATTACAGCAGTTTAACACGTAACTAGAACTTCTTTTGTGCACCAATGTCTCATGTTAATCAATATAAATAATATTGTCATAATAGTACAGCGTCAGACTACTGGTATAGTCAGAGATTGCTATGAGTTGCACAAACACTTCAGGTAAACACTGGGTATTTAAAAACACCATACTTAATCAGAAAAGGATGTTTCTTTTTTGTATCAGGCAACTTAGATACTAGAAGATAGCACTAATTTTAAATTATTCCGAACAAAAAACCACTTAAAATTATATACACTAGTTTCCTTTGTAAAACTTTTTTTTCACACTGAACACAGAAATGTTAATTAATAGAAGAATTTAGAGCCTTGAAATCTTGCTCATCTTGGAGCATGTCTAAAATAACCTTACTAATTTTACAGTTCATTTACTGAATTTTCATTTATGCTTCCTGTTTACAACTCCTTTCCAATATGCTAAACTACATTATTAAATTAGTAGTTTAGTAACAGGAAAGAGTAATTAGAGCATCATGCAGTCAGCACCATATAGAAAAAACCTTCATTAAATGTCCTTGAATCTCATATCAAAAGACAACAGAGCATAATGTAAGAAAACAAAAAGTGTCATCTTACAGCTGGTTATTTCCAAAATGAAAGCAATTACATTAGACTTACCATGGCTGTAATTTCAGGAAGTGAGTACTACCCTGCACACTTCTTACTTTTAGGCAACATTTGTCATTCATGTATCCTAAACAACTTAATTTAATATGTAACCATTTTTTCCCTTTTACAGAGGGAGCAACAGGAATTAGGGTGAGGCACGCTGTAGAAGGTCATTTACTAGGCCAGACACAACACAGGACAGCTTCACCAAGTCCCTCTACAGACTGCCTCCTTCCCCATTTACAGCTGTCATCTCCCTACTTTTCAGAGTTTTATAAAAGATACTTCTTAATATTATAGCCTCTATTTTTCAGTTGAGCTTGTGAAAGTCTAAACATTAGAAGAGGAGCATTGCAAAAACACGTTTGCCAGATAGAGCAAATAAAACTAAGGCAGATCAGACTACCTGCCTAAGCTACTGCTAAAAGAAGTAGCTTTTCTGCACACTACATTCAACTTCATGATCTCTATTCATTTCACTAAGTCTGAAAGACAGACCATGGGTAGGGGGGGAGAGGTTTATGCTTCTAAACTTCACGAGAATAATTTTTATCCCACCAAGTTCAAAGCTTAGACATTTTAACTCTTTTTGTCTATGTTAAATCTAGGTTATCAGGACAATTAAACAAACTTCATTTGTTTTGTACACTCTTCCGGGCTGCCCTATTACTACTGACAAAAAATGTAAGCTATACTGGACCAAAATGAGAGAAGAGCTAGATGATCCACATATAAAAACAAAATGGAAAACTATAAATATCCAAGGAAAAGCAGAGAAGTTGCTGGTTTAATAACAAAAGACAAGGGCCACTGCCATAAAATCTAGCGATCTTTTCTCCTACCCAAGTCATAATAAAGCACCACCCAGTCAGAGCAGCACGCAGTGAAAGTGATCCATTCTACCGGAGCAATTTCTGCAGCCCCTATTTAAGATCTCCTTCGGAGTAGGTATAAATTAATAATTCAGCTGGAAATACCTGTCAAGCAGCGGGATGTTCCATGCCACTGTACCTACAGCAACCCCATCCGGCCGAGAAAGCCAAACATTACCTGTCCACAGGGCTGACACCACGCTGCAACCTCATTTTACGGAGAGAAAGAGAACCCCACGGGCAACACGCGGCTTAGAACAGGACATACCTGTCCCAGCCCCCCTGAGCGCAGGAATTACAGTGCCGTAACCTCAGGAAGTCGAAGCTGTGGGTCACGGTCCCCACGATGCCACCGGGAGGGTCTCCCTGAGAGCCCACACCGCACGGTGTGCCATACATTCCCACGGCTTCCAGCGAAGCTACGGCCCC
>VZTX01010261.1:139028-161067 GCA_013400915.1 Pardalotus punctatus
CCCGGGGGGGGGGGGGGAGCAGGGATCCCTTCGCCCTTCCGTCGCCTGCCCAGGGAGAGGCGGCATCGCTGCTTGACGCCTCCCTGAGGCGCCTCTTCCCCCGCGCCCCGGGCCCGATGCCTCCCCCCGCACCTGCCCCGCCCGCCGCCGTCGGAGTCCCGACCTCGCCCCTCACAGCCCTGCGGTTCTCACCCCCACCCCGCCGCCGGGACGGCACCGCCCCGCGCGCTCCCTGGTCACGTGCCCGCGCCCGCCCGCCGAGCGGCCGCGCATGCGCGGGGCGAGAGCGGTGCGGGCGGGCCCGAGCTGGGGATGTTTGTGAGCTCCGCGCCCGCCCCCTTTTCCGGCTGCCAGGGAGGCTCCTCCGGTGCTCTCCGTACCCTGCCCGCCCTGCGGCCGGGGAGGGAGCGGCACGATGTCCATCACCGCCCCCCGCCGGCTTCTGTTTGTGAAGGTTTTTAGAGCCGCACGTGCGGAGTCTTTAAGTGGTTTGGTTAATGCGGACTGTGCCCCGCCCTTTTGTGGGTTTCTCCGGGCTCCCCTCACGTCTGCTATGCCCCGGCGGAATAGTCATGGAATCATAGAACCATAGAATGTTAAGGAGTGGAAAGGGACTTTAAAGATCATCTAGATCCAACAGCCCCGCCACGTGCAGGGACACCAGACCAGGCTGCTCAGAGCTCCATCCAACCTGCCAGGGATGGGGCATCCACAAACCTCACTGGGCAACCTCTTGTAGTGCCTCACCACCCTCACAGTAAAGAAGTTCTTCCTGATACCTAACCCAAATCTCTCCTCTTTGAATTTGTGCCGTTACTCCATGTCCTATCACTAGATCCTACCACAGGCCGGCCTTGGGGTCGGCGGCCGGCGCTGGTCGGTGGGCCCAGGGCCGCGGGAGGGACGCTCGGCGCCGGCAGCGGGGGAACGGGAAGGGCTGCCGGGACCCGCGGGGCTGGGCGTCTCTCCTGGTGAGGGGCTCTCTTTCTGTGGACTGCCCGGTGTGCTACTCTGCCGTAGATAATCTGATATTCTTGCTCTGGTGGTCTGGTGATGTGCATGTTCAAATTAATGTGAGTATATTTTTTAGTCGGAGCATTTTTGGATTGTATGTTTTCCTTTGTTGGACTGGAATAACCCCTGTCCTTTGCACCAGATGATTTTGCCATATCTGTATAGGTGAAAATAAACAAGCAGCACTCAGTAGAGTGACTGTGTGCAATCAATAAATTAAACAACTTGCGGAAACACACTTCATAAAGCTGTTATTCCTGCTGTGGTATTTCAGGCTTAACGGATCCTCAAGATAAACCTACAAAATGTTTATCCAAATACAACCTATAAAATTTATAATCCCAGTGGTTATGTAAAACTAAGGATTTAACAGAGAAACTGATTTTATAGGTCATTATAATCTCCATCTCCCCACAGTTCTTGCTGGACATTGCAAAAACATTGAAGCCCCTTTGTCCGTTCAACGTCCTCCAGTCTGATGATGTTAAAAAATCCTTGGGTCCCTTCTGCTCCAGTGGTAGCCCCCCCCTGATTTTCTTCTTCAGAGATGGCCTGATATGCAGACAATTAAATCATTAAACAATTGTTTGCAGTTTGTATTACCTTTGAAATCCTCTTTAATTTTAGACCTCTAGAAAGGTTCTGTACCCAAAAGCCTGCCTACTTTGTTCAACCACGTTATTTAGTGTGATGCAAGTACTACCTCTATGTTCAAGCTTTACCTTCTGGTATGTTTTTAATATCCTTAACTTTGAAAACAGCTCACTTGAGGAAAACAAAACCCAGCAAAACATGGCATTAGCTTCTAGCTTTTATCCAGCATCAACAATGCTGTTGATGTTAAAGCAAGCATACAAACTTTTGGGGTTTGCTTAAAAGACAGAACCCTTTAAGCAGAAGGCTGCAACCAGGAGTATCCTTACCCTGTGAGGTAGCTGCAGAAGTGAACAAGCCCCTTGGCTTTGCAGGAATTTGCTGAAGATGGAATCAATATATGTTGATTTTTGAGTAGGAAAGGAGATAAGCCTACCAAAAGTAAGGATGGGGAAAGTATTGCCATGTAAGCTGCATCCTATACTTTTGCCTTCTAAATTCAATTCTCATTCACAAACTATGGGCTCCTGATGCCATGCAACTTGACATTGCTCTACTGTGTTTTCCCTGGAAGTCAGTATTTATTACTACATGATTTTGCAAGGCCATTTAAGTTGCAGAGGATTTATTGCATTAAGTAGCCACATAGACCTGGTAAAGGTTTCTCTTTCCTGCAATTCTTCAGGACTAACTTAGGCTGTTACAGCATTAAGTGGAACGTTGCTATTTCTGTTTTACTAGTCGTTGTTGTTTTGCATGATCCAAACATATGTTTATCCTAAAATACATCTCTTAATGCCATATGCCATGAAGATAGCAAGAACATCAAGTTTAAGCAATGGACATGTGTTCGGTTATAAACATGGACATATTGACTATCTGTGTTGATGTAATCACAGTGAGATAAAATTGATCTTAAACCATTATATTCAGTTTCTTAAGCCTCTTCCAGAAAACCCTATTGAAGGTCAGAAGATATAAAGCAGCATAAGCTTATAAATGCCAGAACACTTCATAGACTGCAAGCTGGTTTTGCATGGAAAGATCAGCCTTGTGGTCTTAAGCAAACTGTAGTCAGTACAAATATGACTTCTACTCTGTAATAAAGAAAAATTATCTCTGGATGAAAAGCCACCTTTGCAAAAAAAAAGAAAAAAAATCATAGCTTTTAACTACCCTTATGTTCAACAAGTCTTTTTTACCTATCACACAGAGCTTTTCAATATTAAAAACAAGGCACTTGCTACATTTTGCACTAAAGTATTGTTTACTGAGATAATTTCATCTGTGCTGCAAATCCCATTCCTAAGGAGAGCAGGCATGAAAAGCAAGAGGCAGTTTGTCCTGTGTATAAATAGAGCATGAGTTAATTACTACCTCCTCAATCTTAACTGGGTATGTAAGTAACTAAAGTGTTATGATGCCGCTGAAACTCGTGGGCAGAATCCCCCATCCCTGAATTCACTTTGAGAAAAGTTTATTGTTACAGGACTAGCAAAGGTGTCTTTTATCACTGTTGTCACATCTTTGTTTTTTAAAGTGTCATGCAATGCCTAATATATATGTGAAATATTTTTAGCTCTTGTTGTCACGGGAATAGGGGCATCTGGAGAATTATCCCTGTGTTTTTTGGGTTTTTTCCCTTTCCTCTTTTCTTAGTAAGATGGCTTGAAGAGATGTTTTTGTACAGTGCATAATGCTATAGGGATTAGGGAATCAATCCCATAAGCACACTAAGAAAACAAACACTATTATCAGACTCCCAGAAAGAATTTATACGAGTATCAGTATTTTCTTCTTAGTTATCCAGTAATCCCAGTAAGGAAAGGCCCTAATTCCCAGAGAAGGTAAATTTCACTAGGTGTTGCATATTGTAATTTTGTTTTCATTCCAGTGTTGACCTTTACCTATGCAAAATGTAGAAGAAAACACTTCTGCAATTAACCCTTCCTGATCTGTTGCAGGTATAGAGATGGGCAACACAATAGCTGTTTGGTTTTTAAAAGAGAAATTTTAGTATTTAGCTAATGCAATCTGATCCTTCACCAGCCAACCTATGTTTTGTCAGAGACTTCAAGGATCAGAGTCCTGGGTCCCAAATATTCAAAGCTTCAGGGGTAAGAGAAATTTAATCTGTTATTTTTATTATTTCAGAGGCTATCTTACACTGATCTGATCAAATACATGATTATGACTCACATATTGAAATCATATGGAGCAAATAATGAAAATTATACCTCCTACTAAAATTGTTCGGGTAAGTATTCTTGAAGTTGACCTAAAAATTCACTTTTCTTCAGAGTTTGCATAACCTTATACTTATAGGAAAAATGCAACTGCATTTCAAACTGCAATTATTACATAATTTCCTGATATACCAAGACAGTTTCACAAAGGTCAAATATAATTTTTGATTAGGGTCCCTGTAATTTTGTATTCCATTCCCTGTGTTGTCCAAAATGTTTTCAAACATTTTTTCCTCTGCTCTCACATTTTTTTTTCTGTATCATTCTTCTATGCACTGAACTGTCACTGCCTGCTTCTTTATGATTCCTGCCAGTAAAATGACATGGGAGCTTGATTTCTTTTGCCTGTCTGCTGTACTTTTTAGCTTTCTATCTTGTCTCCTTTCACAGAAGTCAACTGTACATTCATGTTAACTCTTTGTATTACTCAAGTGGTATCACAACCATAATCTGCAGAGCCAGCACACTGCATCTCCTGAGCATGGAGGACTCCCTGCCCCTCAGAAGAATTGTGTCAACTGCTTCTTCCATTCCTACCTGCCAGTTTAAGAAAGGGCACTGAGTTTAAAAAGTCTGTGAAATGAACATATAAACAAGCTTGATGCACCTGCAGAAATTATCAACTAAAGATGCTGAGTCAAACCAAAATAATATTATATCAAGAATATAAAAGTAATAAATTGCACATATAACTAAAAATTAAAATAGCCTAAATTCGCAAGATAACTTTCAGCTGTTGAGATTTATTGTTTTTTAACTCCTTAGTGATTATGTAGGTTTTTGATCCACAGTGTATCCCATTTTCATCTCAGTTCTTAATACTAACAGGTAAAATGTCATTTCCATCCCAGGACTTTGTGCTGAAATTACCAATTTGTAGTAATTGTCAAGCCATGTTTTTAGGCACCAGTAGTCCTCTAACTCTTTCAAATGCTGTAAAGATAAATATTTCTAAAGACAAAAGCTGTAAAAATTTAAGGAGGATTTTGTACAACCTAGACTCAATTAAGTAGATGAATGCATTTAAAAGTGTAACATTATGTAATTATTAAAAGTTCTTGCACATCAAAAGCATCGACAGCCCATGTGAGCCATTTGATTACTGCGTCTGTCAGATCCAAGTGTTCAGAAGATAATACCCCCAAGATTCAATCTAATTATAATTTAGTAATTTTATTTTACCTCTAAAACCTGTGAACTGGAGGCTTCTCAAATGACCCCCAAGAGTTACATGAATACGTAGTTCATGTTGTTAGGAATGCATAGAAGCGACTCTGACTTCATAACCAATGAAGGAGATACTGATAAAGAATTTTCAAAATTAAGTAGCTGTTTGATTCTGCCAGTCTAGAAGCAAGATAAAACTGCTGGAAAAGAGGCATCTCGCATAACCTCTACAGATGTCTGATAAATGACCACAGTTCCCAAGGGCTGAGAAGCAACTCCACCAACTGTGCACATCAGACTGCACACTGCCCTCACTGGACCCTGCACACTACTTATAGAGTTTGCAGAATTTCATTTCACAGGCCTGTACACTAAGATGACACTGGTCCAGCCTGTTGGTTTATTTAATGTCCCTCAGGAAAGACAAGACTTCGTATGGGATATGATTACCACAAAACAGAGATATGATATAAAAACAGAATAGGTGAGCAGTTAACATGACTATTTCAGTTGAGTATTTTCAGATGGTTCTCTCCTTAAGGCACAGTTGTTTATTATAAGTCAAGTATCTACGACAACTATGAAAGCAGCTTAAATGTTAAATATTGATACATAATTTTCATGTTTCAATTGTAGCAAACTACAAATAATCCTGACTCAAATGGAGTGTCACCTCTGAAAAACATTATATGTCAGCTTAGTATGGTAATGCAGGAAGCTTTTCCCTGTATAAAAAGAGAAAATAAATCCTTTTTGCTATATGCATAAAGGTTCTAGGTATTTTTCAGGCTTGGTGACACCAACCAAAATTGAGAACTTTTTATATAAGAGTGAATTAACCTGCATAACAGGCATCCCATTGTTTTGCTAGACAGAGTAAGAAGAATTTGTAGCAATGTAAGATACAAATTATGTATTACTTATTATGTATTTATTTGTGTAGTGGTGATTTGGTCGATAAAAGTTTTCTATTAGTGTAAATAGGATACCAGTGGTATTTTTTTTCATGGGAAGAAAAGCCTTAGCTACGAATTCTGACCTGAAAAGGCAGTTTTAAACATGAATTAACATTAATGGAATTAACAGTATTTGCTTTTAATTTCAAACTAACTTCTGGCTGAAGAAAAAAATTAAGAACAAATAAATAAGGAATGGCATTAATCCATGCATGTATTCCCAAAAAACTAATACCACAAAATTATCCTGAAAACTAGTAACTTTAGCAATGTACAGTAGATTTAAATTTATCTAAAAGCTCTCAAATTGTTACTTTCACTGATCTAAAAGGCAGTACATATTTCAGGGGTGATTTTAATTTAATTTTCCAATTCTACCCTCAACAAGTGAGACTACAAAAAATTTACGTAACTAACATCTTGAAAACTGTCTGATTATGAAAGTTCAGTAGGATAAAATGATGAAGTACTCCATATGTCAAAGAACAATCATGATCTTGCAACTCTGATCTCCTCCCATTTAGCGTGGGAGGAAAATCCTGTATTCTGTAAACATAAAACATTAACATGGCAATGACAGAGAGATAGATCTTTTTTGTTGTGTTGTTTTTCTTTATCTCAGTGACCTTTCTCCCATAGAATAGAAATTGCATAACCTCAATTTCAGATGCAGCATATGCAAAGCTTTATTTCATGACACATAACACTTGTAAAAACCCAATAAAAACTCCCTGTTCTTTTCTCTGTGCTGCCTTAGTGACTGACACTCAAGCTTCACAGATGGCTGATAATAGAGAATCTACTTTGTGCTCTTTTCTATCTCATTGAAACACTGTGCCACACATGCAGTTCACAGCACTGGTATCTTCCCACAAAATTGCCATCTAATAGCTACATTTAAAAAATAATCCAATTCTAATCCAGTTTTTTATTTGTCAAAATCCTTCAAAAGTTGAACTTCTTCCGTGGGAAAAAATTCCCAAAAGCCCTTTTTACTTTTTTGCTAAAACTTTAGTCTGTCTTTAAAAACAAGCATCCCATCCTAGTTTAATTTCCAAATCCACTCAATCTTTTAATGTATTCCTGTTATTTTTCTCTTACTCCTGCTATTTTTATCTTACTCAGGTGTTGAAATTAAGTTATACCACAGCTTTGACCCTTAGTTTTTAGGTAGAAATACTGCTACTTGTCATTATGCTTTTGTGGACTCTGCAGTGATGGTTACTCCCTTATATTACACTGCAACATTTGAGACCTGACAAAAAACAACTAGGAATACAAAACATGGACTGAAAAGTTAACTTTCCTGTCCCACTGAGTTCTTTTTCCACTTTATCACATAAACCAACAGATCCAGGAAAGTGTTGGGAGCACCCTTTCAATGGGCAAAGTAAAAAGAAGAAAGGGGGAAAAAAACAGTCACTACTGCAATTTAGGCCTGTGAAATAAAATACATAGCAACAAAACACAGACAGAAGCAACCAATTTTCCAAACTTCCGACTGTTAATTGAGAAATGCCTTTCAGATACCATGTTCAACATATGTTGAATACAATGGCACAGTGAATCCTGATGGTAAATACTCCTTTCTTCAAGTTCAAAACCAAAAAGGAATTTCATGTCTTGTGGAAGGGAGTTCTGATCATTCTAGATGCACAGACTATTTCATGTTGGAGACCATCAGAGACTTCTTCAGCAGCTTATACATACTCAAATGATGACAAACCATAATGCAGCATGACTCTTCTCATTGCTTACAGTTAGTAAAGAATCTGGAAGTTTTAATGGCTAAATCAGCAGTTCAGTTTAAAATTTGAACCATCAAATAAAGGACTACCTTTCTAAGTAAATGGGACACGAAGTTTACAAAATATCCCCAGCAGAAAGAATATCCTTGAAGTATCCTTGAAAGTATCATCTTCAAGCCTGTTCAGAAATACCATGCCTTTTTAGTACTTGGTGCTGAGAATTGTGGATACTTGTAAATGAGTGCAGCACAAAGATATTTACATACTTCAAATCTAAGAAACTCTTCAGAACTATGAAAAAGCCCACCAACTTTAATTTTATACATGCAGTTTCACAACCTATTACTGAAATATTAATTACATTAGCAATTTGCTCACCACATAGTATAGCCATGAAAATGATGACTCTGCATATGAACAGTTTCTCTGATGAGTCATAAATCAACAGAAACACAGGTTTAAAAATTTTCAACTTTGAAATTTATTTAGAACTCAGGGGTTAAGCGTGGTAAGTTTCCAATTGTCTGATAATAGCATACCCATTTAACTATCATGGAAATTGCACTAATTCGCCCTGCCCCCCTCCCCCTTAGAAATCTGTTTGTTTTAACAGCCGGTGGTTTTGCAAATAGTGCACTCTAAGACACTACTGCAATTCCTGAGTGTTCAAAGCTACTGTATGATACATTAAGCTGAAAGAAAACCAACAAAATTATTATTCAGAGCTAAGCCAGCTATTTTACCTTACTGCTGAAGTACAGAATCATAAAATGCAATGTATTCTAACAAAATTATGGTAATTGTTTTAGAATGCTTAAAAAGGGGAAGAAAAAAAAAAAAAAGAAAAAACCCATCATTTAAAAAAAATTATATCCTTTTTGCTTTAGTTTAAAACAAAATAAATTTTAGCCTCAAGACTATTAAAAATGGCCAGTGAACTTAAAGACTCACTCAGACTGATATGTAGTTGTGACTAAAATATCCATGGTGGTATTCCTTGACCTTTTAGGGTATTCCTAGCTGCTCTAACAAAAGCAGCATAACAGGGTATCTCTGGTTTATCATTCTAGTGCTCTTGAAAATTAGTTACTAACAGCACTGACCAGAGTGCTTACACATGGGATTTCAGACAATCACCCTACAATGCACTTCAGCTTTACCGTGCAAAGCCAATCTAGTCACAAACATCCCCACATTAAACACATTAAATTGTGCCAGAGTATGTGACGTGAATAAATGTCAGCTAATCTATCAACACACCGACAAATGTGAGCATTGTTTAAGCCCAGAATAGAATTTCATTTGTCAGAACTGACCTCCTCCATGGGCAGACTGCATAGTCTATCTAAATTACTAGTTTTCATCCAGGAAAACCTCTTCAAAGTTGTACTTATGTTGGCAAACAGGTTTAGAGGAGAGTTTCAGCCCTTTAACTTAGCCGTGAGTTAAAACATCAAGAAAGAGGTTCCACCATCAGTTGGTGGGATTTTTCCATGACAGACCCCAATCACTTCTTGATCAAAACAAAGCTGAAGCAGTGGCGGCTGATGGAAATGCTAATTACATTGTTCTTGCATCATTTCTCATGATGTATTAGTTTTAGCAGAAGGGTTCTTCAGGCTGCAGCTGAACAAAAAGAAACTTCTTGTTTCAAGTTGTTTGTTTCCTTTATGGAAACTTGTTTTGAACGAATAACTGATAGTACAGGCAACTGCCAGCAGGAACTACCAAGGGATAATGTGTTCCACTCTAGTACTATGTCAGTGGCTTGCCAATCCTTTTCCCCTAAAATATTTGTAAAAACATTGGAAATACCTATGAAATTTATAAAACAGCTCCTAAAACATCTGCTTAATGTCCTTTCCTTCAAATATAAAAGACCTCCACATTTCAGGGTCTTTTGCTATGGGTACAAGGGAGAGGTCAAGAAGGAGGTAAAAGGTAGGATGACTTCTATCTTTTCAGTTGCTATGTTACAAAATTTAAATGGCTCATACTCTAGAGATTAAATACAGACTTTACATAAACAATCAGAACAATGGAAATAAACCATAACTGAAGCCATATAAAATCCTTATCAGGTCAAGTGACAGTATATTAAGAATACCCTTATATGTTATATAGAAGATAATATACACAGATTGTAACAGTTATTTTCCCCCTTAAAAGTCACTGTCAGTAGGATCACAGTCTAACTGTACAGACAAGTGACTGGAATATCTGAAATTACTAACAGGGTAAATTTAGGTTATAAAAGAAAAATGTTATCAAGTACACAAGCTGCACATGTCTATCCTATGTCTTAAAAGCCTTAAGCATTCTCCTACATACTCCACTTTCAGAATAAACAGAATATCACTGACAGTATACAAAGAGGGCACTACTAATCTAGTTAGTGTAACTATTCTACAGGACAGCTATCTTACAAAGGAGATTAAGTTCAGATGTTTAGAATCTTTAAAAATAAGAGAAAGCTAGAAACTCTAAACAGCTACTTGAATGTAACTATAATTACCTTTTAGAGAGTATTAGACTAAACTCCAGTATTTGCTATAGTCATTGTATTAAAAGAAAGTTCTACCACACCTAAAGGATAAGGCATAGCCATCTACTAATTGGCATATTTGTTTATTTGTCTCAGTTTGTGAAAAGGTCCTTATTTGTGTAAGCAGCAAAACAAACTCCAACTGAATGATTGCTATATGCAAAAGAACTGAAGGCAATTGCCTCTGCAGTGAACTTTACAGTTCTCAACAGCACACACGCAACATGCTATCTGAAAAAACTTACTAACTGAACTACATGTATTAAATACTGAAAAAAAGTTTTACATTTTTTATTATAATTTATTTTATTTAACAATCTAAGAAGTTTGCAGCCATCAGAAGTTCCAGTGCAATTTCGGGTGCAATTGGGAATTCAGGAATCTCCGTAGAGCTGTTAGTATAGCGGACCTTGTAGGTGAAATACATGCATACTTTGGATAGGACATGGGATGGGATCTCTCTAAAATTGACCTCATTTGTTTCATTTTCTGCAAACTGTCCTGTAGAAAGAAAAAAACAACACAAAAAAACACCAAACCAGAAGTCAGATTCACTGCAAAATTAAGCAATTTACCATACTAATACAACGAATTCTAAACAGACCTGCATAAGTCCCATATTCCAGGGTATTAGATGCTTCATTGTAAAGCAGGATGTGCCACATTCAGAACCGTCAAGAATTTTAAGATACCCAGCATTATGAAATGTTTATTTTGGCTGCAGTCTATCAACAACATTCTGAACAGCTACACAACAAATTTAGGTTTACTTCCAATATAGCTAATAGGTGCTTTGAAACTGTAGTGTGCTTAATTCTAAGAGGCAACAATCCAAATTTCTAGTTGTCTTATCCAGAGGAAAAACAAGGGTTTCTAGATGTTTTGTATCTGCATATGCACATGTATCAGTAGTCCCTTTTATGACCCAGTAGCTTTGAATTTCTCAGTTTCAGTAGATTTGACAAGATGGTTGAGACCTCAAAGATGCATTAACTTGATAAGCTGTGAAAACAGACAGACAGCAGGGACAGGGAAACTCTAGTTGTACTGAAGGAAAGTTTACCTACAGTATGAGTTTATTAGATATTAAAGGATTTATTCAAAGCTCAAATCTCAAAACACAAGTAACATTTAAAATTAGCTTTCTATAGTGCCTACGAATCATGGATGATACAAAAGTTAGGATCCTATGGTTAGTCCCACAGGATTTCTATTATTTTTGTATCTCTTTCCCTCGCATCTCTGGACTTTCAACTCGTTAAATTGAAGGACAATACTAAAAAATACTAACGTTAACTCCATGTTTATGGGAGACTAGCAATGTTTAGCTCCCACTATTTCTGTGGGCATCCCCTTCTAGCTACAAAGCAGAGCTATTTACTAATGTCTACACAGATTTGTGTAGAAATATCTACATGCACTGAAGCCAATCTGGCTTGAATTTTAGTACAGGAACAGTTGGAAGCAAAATAAGAAATGTTAGCGTATTGGCCATGTCACAGCACTGAAACAAAACACACATCAGTGAAATTACAACCTACTGAACTAGATAGAGACAGTGCTTTTCCTTGTGACCCATTTATCTTGCTAGTTTTTATACAAAATATTCTTGAATGCTGTGTCCTTTACCGGGAAGTTTCTAGCCCTCTACGCAGGCTACTTTGCCTCTTATTCCTTCACACTGAATAAGTTTAGAGCAGGTCTTGTAACCATTCTCCCTCTTAGATGTCTGAGAGGCTGACACGGACACACAATACTTATTACAGATTTTCAAATGCAACTCTTAAAATGATAGCAGAACATTGCACTGAGAATTTTAATTCCTCAGTTTGCCCAAGTATTACTAGGTAATTTAAAAATGTATTAAACATAGATCTCTCCAGTGATCCCCCTCACCAGAATCTAAAAGAGAACATAAGAATGATCATATTCAGATCTGAGCTCCATGGAGCCTACTGCGCACCACTCAAGTGGCCAAAGGTAAATGCACAGGATGAGGGTACGGAAGAGAAAAAGCACTTCTCCCTGTTCTTTTGGTCTCCCGCCCTTCAAAAATGAGTTCAGACACTACTTAAACCAGATATAGTCTTATATTCAGTAATACATGAGGTCCTTCCCTTCTGTAAGTTTATCTACCTTTGTCTCAATCTTAAGATAACTTTCATCTTTAAGCCCAGGAACTCCTTGCCAAAGGATGTTGTGAACATGTGGCCTTAACCCCAGTAGGCAGCAAAGCACCAGACAGCCGCTTGCTCATTTGCCACTGCTGTGCACAAGGGAAGAGGAGAGGAAGAGTAAAAGCAAGAAAACTTGTGGGTTGAGAGAAGAGAAAGGAAACAAAAAAAGTGATGCACAGGTAATTCACCACCTCCCATGGGCAGACTGATGACCAGCCAGTTCCCAAGCAAAAGATGCTCACTCCCTTTTTTACACCTCTTCCTTTTTCACTTTGGAGCAAGACATTATACGGCATGTAATATCTCCTTCAGTAGTTCAGATCATGTGTCTGGTTGTGTTCCCTCCCAAACTCTTGCACACCCTCCTGTCTGGTCATTGGGTGGGGGAAGAGTGAGAAATAGAGGACGCCTGAACAGTGTGCAAACACCTTTCATCTAAAACACAGGTGTGTTTTTGCCACTGTTTTAGTCACAAATCTAAAACACAGAACTGTGTGACCTACTATGAAGAAAAATAACTCCATATGGAATACCAGAAATTCTGGCATGGATGTGGCAATAAAGAACTACTAGCTCTCGTTCATTTTGAACTCGACAGCTCTATGTTTCATATAATACCCTCAAGTTCTCATACCATGGGAAACTAGTAGCAATGACACTGTAAGATCACTAACTCTCCAAAAGCACAGTACAATTTTAAGTCTGGTACCACAATACCCCAAAAGAGATGGACTGTTCTGCTGGAAACAGAAACTAGGCAGGATGTGGAAAAGTTATAATTTATTCCAACTTTCACTTACTGCATGACAAAAATTCAAACTGTCCAAAAGTGAAAACAAAGAACATGAAGGTACCCAAGAGTTCTGTACCTACCTGGTCCACTCAACATAGCTTTTATTGTTCCTGATGTTAATGCATGCTCTCTTTTTACAATGAACTCATGGCCATCAGAGGATATTAACTTCACATACATAGCATCTGGGCCCTCACACCCACCGTATGTTTTCTCTTCTCCATCTATAATGGAAAAAAGATAACAATTTCAGAACACAACATACTGATTCACATCACTAAAAATGCAAGTTGCAGTCTTTTCTACAACTACGTTTGCAGACCAAAGAACCCAATACAACCAGAAATGAGATGGAAGCATTTTACATATTTGAAGACAACTTTTCTGAAGTAACCAGCAATCTGTTTAAAGTAAGTATTTTTGCAAAAGTTGGATTGTTTTTAACATCCCTCCATCATCAAATTCTGACATGATTTCTAAAATCTACATAGAAATGAAATTTTCCTTTAGACATTCTCAAGTGAATTGAACATGCTACTGCTTCCTTCCATGAAGTCCATAGTTGTACTTATCATACTAATACTGGCTAAAAGTTCACAAAACACATATATGATACTGAAAAATACAGACGTGGAGGAAAAAAGTGCTTTCTGAAGCACTGGTAAGAACAAGAGCAGTCAACATTCCTGCATTGAAGAAATGATATGAAGTAAGATTCATACTCCCTTACTGCCCAACCAGACCCAGAACCATACAGCATCAGTGCATACCCGTGTTATGGCCTTTGGTGGAAAGCATGGAAAGTGCCAAAGCCCTAAACCCAGGGAGATTTGAAAATACTCCTCACAGCAGTTTTCACTGTGCTTTTTGTTTCCATTCTCCCTTCTGTTTCACTAAATACCTGCTCTCTACTTTGTTTCTCCAGAAGCTTTTATCCCCCTTCCCTTTTTGTTCCTTTATTTATTGTATCCCAACAGAGCTACTTTTAAAAGTTGAGTTACTGTTGCCAGTATAGCAAATAAAACATTCCCCTAATCAAGTTGTTTCATGAATTCGAAATTAAACTTGAACTACTAGGTAGCTATTGCCAATTTTAATGAAGCACTGCCAGTGCCAAACATGCTATAATACATTCAGAAAAAGTATAGATAAAACCAGAATCTGTCCAATCCTGTTTTATTAACAAGTCATTTGTAGAGACAGAAACAAGTTTCAGACATGTAGTCATATCACTCACAATGTAATTTGTGTGCAATATCAGAAATCAGTCTGCATTATGATCTCTGAGCCAGAATTCAACAGGCTGACCTTAGTTAACAAACAAAGAATTATTTTAAAAATTACACACTGAAATTTTCTTGTCCACTACAAAAAAGTTTAATGCTATAAAAGCCTAAAGGCATTCCTGTTTTGGCATGTACATTTTCAGGACTATGCATTTGCAAATTAAATTTTTTGTTAGAATGGATATGCTCTGAACAAGTCCTCCAATAAATAAAGTCACTTAACAAAATTCTCCTGCAAAACATTTGTAGGAAGTTCCATAAACTTTTGTGGCTACAAGAAAAAGTGACAAGATCAACATTTAAAGTCTTAGAATCCATCTCCTCTACTGATGTGAGAGAGAAAATGCTTCAAAGCATAGGAAAACAAAAAACATTCTAAGATTTTGAACTTACCCATTCTCTTCTTATAAAAAAAAACCTGTTTCTTTCCAACTGCAGATTTTGCAATAGGAGCGTCTGAAAAAATAGAAGTGGTAATATTTTGAGTCAGCAGTACAACTTTTAAAGTGCCCTTTACTTATTAGTCTTAATGTTACCATAAACACTCTTCCAAAAAGAACATGATACACAACATGCAATGTTGATGAGCAGTGTGTTTTGAAAACAGGAAACCTATTAAGTTCATCAATGGAAAATGCAAACCCTCGACCTTGGCACCAATACCATCTGAAGGCCAACCTGCTGGAAAGCAGCTCTGCACAAATAGGCCTGGGGGTGCTGGTGGACAAGTTGAACATGAGCCAGCAGTGTACCCTTGCAGCAAAGTTGGCCAACATCACCCTGGACTTTACTGAGAGCATTGCCAGAAGGTTGAGGCAGGTGAACCTGCCCCTCCACTCAGCACTACTGGGACACATCCGGAGTGCTGGGTCCAGTATGACAGACTGAACTGAGTCCTGCAAAGGGTCACAAAGATGACCAAGGGATTGAAGCACTTGTCATACAAGGACAAGGCTAAGAGAACTGGGGCTGTTTAGGCCAGAGAAGAGAGGGCTCAGGGATCAGTGTAATCAGTATGCACTAAATACCTGGCCTTCAACCTGTCCTTCACAATAGATTGACAGTTCCCAATACCACCACCAATATCACCTAGATAATCTACTTCAGACATGTAATGTAGGTATTCACATGGTAAGTTTACCATGAGCTTCCATAACTTACACACTGACATCCAGCTTGCTGCATGTATACTTCTTCATCAAAGGGAATTTACAGAGTTAGAGAAATGGAAGCACATATTTGCAAAACAAATCCAGTATGTTCAGATACAACTTATATTTCATTATCCCAAACTGCATCTCTGCTGTGGAAGAGAAAACTTTGGAAGAGAAATTCTACCCACCCACATGCTGTCCTAAAATTCCTTTCATATGAACAGCCACTCTGCAAACATTAACCCAGTACAAATCAGTGATACTGCTCTGTGCCCACATATTCAGGAAAACAGCAACAACGATTCTGGGTGGTCTCCCAGCTGATATGCAGGGTTGCAGGCACTAAAGAGATCAGAATAGAGACTACACCCCATATTTGCACCCTCCTATGGTTCTGGTAAAAGTTTAGGGAAAAAACGTAAGCAGACTGAGGAAGCTGCAAGATTTGGAAGAAGTACTACAGACATCTCTTTGCTACTGCTGATGGCGTCACTTCTCCACAGAACTTTGATGCTGTTTTATTCTATCTCTCTTTTTTCATAGCTACAAATATAAAATAGTCCAAATGTTTCCTCAAGCTTTCACAAGAAGGCACTTTGTTATATACACCTAATGAAACTACACACACATAACCAATAGTTTTTAGTTGTCTGTGGAGAAATGAGCAAAAATAATGTTCCACTTACACTGCTGCTGCCTGCAAATTATCCTGACTTCACAGAATAAACTATTTGCCTTACCCCTGGTATAAGGAACATCTTAACCTGTACTCTTGCAGGTGAAAATTCCTGAATATAAGGCACAATGAAGAATGTTCCTTAAGAGTCAATTTATGTATGCTATAATAGAGATTCCTTAATATGGACTATTAAATGCCTTCATCATTGTCAGTAATTCCAGGAACTCATCTAAGGAACATACATTTGGGTGCTGGGACAGTTAGGGTCCACAACCAGCGAGATCTTTCACCCTATTTCAAGTTTTTGTAAATGGAAATCAGTCATCTTATTGGAGAGTATCTGTTGCTCCGGAACTGAAGGAATATCTCACATTACTACTTCTACTTTGCAGAAGAGGATCACTTGTACTACCTCTTTTTCTAGCCACAAAACCATTTGCTACATTCCAAAAGAGTAGTGAAACCACTTATGATTTATAAATAATAATACTTGGAAAAAAAACGTCCAACACAGAAGTGATACCACTTTTTGGAAGTGTTGGTTATGATAAAATGAGCCTTAGTTTACAATACAAGTAATGCCACCAAACACAGGAACAAAGACAGGCTAGTTAGTAAGAATGCAGATGTACTAAGACCTTGAAAGATAAAAGCATAACTTGAGGAGGCTAATACATTGAAGGATTGAAAATGAAGAACTGAAAAAAGTCTACACAAAAAAAAAAATTAGCTGTCACAAAAATACACAACGAGCATTTTAATAAATCAAACGCGCTACCACATGATTAGAGAGAAAAAAATACTGTAATTAACAAAGAAGAAAAAGATTATCAGGCTCAGTGATCTGAATTCAATTGTACTAAAAAGTAAAACAGGATAAAAATGCAGTAAGTCTTAGTAGTTTTGGGGCACACTGAACTAATCTAATATCTAAAAAATTAGTCAGTCATTTTCCTTGGGAAAAAGGAAAATCAGAAAAGACGCAGTCTGGGCTCGGTATATCATCTGTGGTTAAATAAATGTGATGAGAAGTCACCTTAAAATGAGAAAGAACCTTTCTACAAGACTACAATACAGAATGGTGCTGCAAACATAGAACTGGACTAGAAAACAACTATTAGTTTCTCCAAAAGATATGTTGAATTCTTTTTAAAAAATGCTGCCAGAAAAAAATCGGTAGATTTGGATGAGACAGAAGTGGAAAGCATTGCAACAAAAGCGGAACAAAGCGTAACACACACAAGTGACCACTCTTGAAAAACAGCATACTAGAAGCCACATGAAATTAAGTCATATGAAATGCAAGATTCCTGCATAGAGGGACCAATATAATCTTCTTTCACATAGTCAGGGCTTGGTATTTGTGGGTATAGTCATTCTGCGGTCAACTATAAACTGGTGCAGCTCTGTGGGGGCAAAAGAAAAAAAAAAGGGGTGAAGGACAAAGATGAAAATGCACATTGAAGATTCCTTTGCAATAGAGATAGGGAAATATGAACACTGTTGCACATGAGCAACAGCTTGTCTGGAATACCACACATAATTCTGAATTCCTGTTTCCAAGAAAAAGAAGTTTGAATTACAAGAACTACAGAGAGGACCTACTGATGCGACCCAAAAGCCTGTAATATAAAAATTAATTAGAAGGATAAACATAGTTGGGAAATCTATGCCAACATGGTACCTCAGTTTAAGTTCAACAAATGAATGTAAACAAAAAAAGAAATAAAATTTATAGTGCTATTCCAGAAACCAAGTTTGGTTCTGAATATAGAAAACCCCCAAACACCTTATTGCCAAAAGTTAAAAATGCAGAAAAGCCAACCTGCTTTTAAGAAAAAGACATAATATGTTCCAATATATGATGCATTAGACATGTTAGCAAGAGACACACTGAGTTTCACTCAGTTTCTATTCTGATGTCATAATCTGTCATTAATAAAAACCAAACATGAATACTATCAGCAGTATAGATTTATTCCTGACAAAATATCAACACTAGAGAGCCCAGAAAAATCAGAGAGTCAATGCAACAAATGAGGAGAAAAGAAAAACAAGAAACTCAGGAACTCTGAAAAACCTAAAAAAACTAGTAATGGTTCCTCTTTTGGATCAAGAAATGTTCAGTCTGTCATGACATTGTATGAGGATTAGAACATTTTCAAAGCCAGAAAAAAATGCACACAGAAAATGAACCAAAAGAACATAGAAACACCTCCCACAAATTCTCACTTGTGCATATAGGGAGTATAAAAGGAGTGTGGAGGGAAATTTTCTGCACATTTTTAAAAATTGACAATGGCACGGCCTTAGGTTTTAAATAATAGGTCAAGTCAAGCAACCTTGTATGTTCTCTTCCAAAAAATTATTTTCTCTCAATGTATTTCCAGTGAAATGTTTATTACAAAACTTATCACTGTATTTTCCTTCTGTATAATGAAAGCAGCATAAATGACAAGACAATATGAAGAAAGAGACTGAGATTTCTGATCATGCCTGGTAACTACCTATATTTTAACTACTCTTACACATTTTATAGCTGCCCCTTGTTTGACTTCACCAAGACTACACCAATGCAGCAGTCAGGAAGAGAACAATCCAAGCTTTGTGAATGTGTACTTTTAACGTATTTTTGACTTGACTATTTCAGACTCCTGAAAAAAACCACTAATTTATACTGAAGTACATTTACAATTCCATTTGCCCTTCAAGAAGCTTATGTGGCATTACCACAAGGTAGCTCAGCTCCCTGCCTTAATCTCAAAAAATCACATATATTGGGTATTACTGTTCTCCTGCTTTGCCTCCTTAAAAAAAAAAAGACCAAAAAAAGACCAAAACCTGCATTTATTAAGAGAAAGTTTACATAAAAGTGATATGCCACTTTTTAATCAGAGGGAGAGTACAATACAACTAAACCCCGTGTATTGGGCACAGAAACTTTCTAACCAGTCAAAAAAGACCTCAGGCTGCAGAAAATATAAAATTGTCATTAGATATTACAGAACTGAAAATTGCCACAAGTTGCCAGAATAGTTACACATATGAGGTAGAAAGAATACAGTGAAGTATCATAAAACTCATACCATGGCAATTAAGTAGGTACACCAGGTAAGTGTTCTTGTTTGCCTGCTTTAACATCTTCCTCTTACACCTCTAAGAAGAAAGAGGATGGCGGAGTGAATTTGCTCTGATCTCTTTCCTGCCTCTCTTGACCATCAAATGCAAGAACAACACTGAATCATGTCCACAACCATCCCAGCTCACTCCCTGATAAACTGCATGTTTATCTCCCAAGTCTGCCAGAATTTCCAGAGTATCATTTCTCTGTATGCCTTGTATGTCAATGAGTGGAATACACTTGAAGGACATACGCTAATGTAGCTGAACACAAGGGACCACTGCACAGCTTCCAGAACCCCACTGCTCTGTTCTCATTAGCACAAGAAAACTGAATCCATGCAAACATTTCAAGCATTTGCATTCTTTGATTCCATAGGAAAACTCTTTAAAAACTCAGATTCTGGTTTAAGGAAATTCAAATGGCTTCCAACTCATTCGCTGCATGATGCTCACACGACTTTTGTATGTTTCAGTATACTGACATTTGGATCCTACACTATCAAATCCTGGAAAACGTGTGGCAAATAATACAAATGCCTTCACCAACTCCTAGGTTTATTTAAAAGCCAAATGTGACTTTTTTTGGTGCCATTTATATATCACTAAGAGTTCATCAATTATGAAAGGCTGCTGTGCATTACAACAGCAGCCTTCTACTGTTCAATCCTAAATTCTACCCTATCCTGTATAATAACTTGTTTAAAAACTCCGCTCTTCAGTTTAGCATTCACTGTTCAGTACGCATCAAAAACCAATTAATGTAAGTAGGCATCGAAGCATATTTAGGAGAAACATGAGGAGAAACTGGTACAGCATGATTTCCAAATCAGCTGATTCACTACTCCAATACCCTCAGGCACTAAAATTCAAATTTTTTGGGACGTGCTGGAATGTGACAGGAATATATACTACATGTGAACGCTAGTTGAGACAAACAGGAGATACGGCAGGATACCATGTACAGAGTACCAAAGATCTTAGTTAAGATTTTTTTCATTCTAAGGAAACTTTTCAGTAATTCCCCAGAAGTCTTCATGGGAAAAAAAAAAAAAAAAAATCACGAGCAGGGGAGTGGTACTGTTTTCTTCCAAACATACAATAAAAGCCCTGTACTGTACACCTCTTGCCATCAGAGGAAAAATGGCTGCTGGCATACTGCAAAATTTTACAGGGCATGGATTTCTGCCCTCTTGTTATAGGCATTCACCAAAAACTACTGTTATGCAAACTACCCCGCAATGAAGATAACTAAATCCTGAACTTTTCTAGGTGCAAAGAGAACTTGCAAAATACATCAAAATTCCTTAATTTAATCTGACAAACCCCATACTTCTATGACATAATTTAAGGATTTCTTGTAACACACATGAGAATTATATAAACAGAGTAGGACACCTGAAGCTGAGTATCCTTGAGTGCCATACTTATTTATCTCACTGCAACAACACCAAAAGTCTTCACATTAGGACCATCTGAAACTATCTAAATCTCTTCATCACCCACTCTGGTACCAAAAAAAAATAAAAAAAATCTCAACTAGCTTTTCTCTGACACAACAAGGAAAAAAATTAAATGCTGAAGTGCTGAAAGTTTCTAAAAATTATATTAAAGCTCCCAATAGAAATATTAGCAAAAAATTTTACTAACATAAACATTTTATTGATATAACTGAAGCTCATTAAAGGCTGATCTCAAGGCATAAGGTGTGTGCCACGTGCACAAAGATGTGGCCAATATACTACAGGAAAACTAATGAATACTTATTCCCCTTCAAATTAACTCTTCAGTTAATAAACCATTATTTCTTCTCCAACAGTATTTTTTGGTCCTTATTACAGCAAAAGAAAAAAACTGGTAGCATGTAGAAGACTATTCAGAAATAACTGCACAAAGTGGTTCCTATCCTAAGGTCTCTCGCCTGCTTGTTTATCTATGTTTTTCTGGTTTGATTCCAAAAGCCATCAAAGCCAAGTAAACAAATGGCCTGTGACTATCTAGGTCTCCCCAGAACGCACAGCTTAACTTACAGCCTACAGGACCAAACATATTTAATAAATATTTAATAAAAGTTACCTGGTGTAAGACCGAATTGGCTGTCAAAGCAAACTGCCAGCAGCACCATCACCTTTTCACAAATAAATGTGAAGCCATCAATAACTTACCAATGCTCAGGTTCCCTTGTATTAAAGCAAAACCTCCTTCTGAGGAACACTCGGCACTCAAAAGCTCATTTCTGTTGCTACATGTAGGTGTATCACACTTTTCTTTGCTCTGCTTACATTCGCCGACCATTGCAGCCAAATCACTTTAACCAGCACTTCTCACCTTGGCAAAACAACCCCGGGGGCGCATCCTAAATTCTTTCGGACTTAACTTTTCCCCTTTCTCTACGGCCTGCCGTAGGAAAAGGGCGAACGTCACTTTTGGCAGGAGTTTGGGAGCGATGCTCAAACCCAACACTGCTCCCAGAGAACCCTCTTCCCGGCGCCGGGATTCCAAGGAGAATGTTTTGGGGGAGGAACGCGCCTTTCGCTACCACGCCGGCGGGGGAACCCCG
>VZTX01010262.1:0-10736 GCA_013400915.1 Pardalotus punctatus
GGGCCGGGCGGGCGGTGGGAGCGGAGCGGGGCGGCGGGTCCTGGGTGTCGCGGGTTCCGGGGGTCGCGGACCGCCCCCGGCCGGGCTGCGGGTTCAGGGGGCTCTGCGAAAGCTCTGCGGGGCCAGCGAGACCCCCCCCGCGGGGCTGGGGGCTCAGAAAGCTCTGCGGGGACTCTGCAGGGCAGGGATGCTCCTCGGCTCGGCCCCCCCCGCCCGCGCCTCCCCCGGCAGAGCCGCCCGGCTCCCGTGGGGTGCAGCCCCTTTGTGGGGTGCAGCGGTTTTACGGGGGTGTCACCCAGCCCTGGCCCGAGCCATTGTCAGTGCGGGGGACTGCGGAACGGGGGTCCCGGGGTCGCAGGCCTCTAGCAGCGCCCTGAGCTGGGCACGGGTTCCTGCACCTCTCCTGCTTCCCCGCTGCTGTCCGGGGTCAGACCGGGACGCCCCATGGGCTCCTTCCTGGGATTCCTGTGGGTGTGTCCTTGTAGGAGAGAGCTTGGAGAGCAGCTCTCACTGCCAGTGCCGCGGGAAGGAACGCTGGGATAACCTTTCCTTTTCTGGCCCAGTCTGTTCCCAGTCCTGCAGAGAAGGAAGGCCAGTGGGGTCACCAGTTTGGGCACAGGAGGAGGCCAGCCCCCCATCCTGATGAAGGGTTGATGGCAGAGGTTGATGGCAGAGGAGCCCATGCAGTCTCACTGGCTGAAAGACATTAATTGCTGTTGGAAAATCATCTCCTTCCAAGCACACCTTTACCAGCATGGAATTAATTGCATCATCCACAGCCCGAATGCTGCCAGCAGCACGTGAGCTGCGTGCCTGCACCTCACGATGCCCTTTGGTGTCACCCAAGGGGTGCTGAGAAATGTGGGGTTGGGCTGGAGCTCACAGGGAGGACAGATGGGATGGGAGGTGCCTCCTTGAGCTTCTGCATCAGGTGGGAAGATGCCCTTGGATGGGTGATATCCCTGCCCATGGTAAGGGGTTGGAATTAAATGCGCTTTAAGGTCCCTTCTAACCCAATCGATTGAGTCCATGATGTTACATGGGGACATGCTGAGAGCAGCAGTCAAACACCCAGGAATGCTGAGCCCCTGATGGGTCAAGTAGCTTTAAATAGGTAAATAAAGCAGGAGTGTTTTTCCCCACTCTGGTTGTGCCAGCCCACATGCCCACAGGCGTGTCACAGCTCCGTGTCTCTCTTGCAGGCAGAACACCAGCAAGATGTTTGCTGTCTGCCCGGCGAATGCCCCATTCCGGCAGGGCCGGGGGGCCCCGGCGCTGGGCACGGCCATCCCAGGGGCAGGACATGGGCCGGACTCCAACTCCAACTTCGTGGGAGAGGTGTGTGACAGCAATGAGAACTGGAGCCAGCCAGCGCCGGGGTCCCCACAGGAGGAAGGCTCCAGCCGGAGCGAAAACACCACAAATCCGTCTGATAATCTGCTGTTATTAATGCAGAGACAGATGGTCCAGGGCCGGCTTAGGGACGCCGCCCCGGGCCTGGGCGACATGCACCCTGAGCAGGGGGTGCGCAGCCCCCCCGAGGGAGCAGAGGTCGGTGGGGCGGGGGAACAAAATACTGCTGAGGAGGTGGCCGGGGGATGTGTCAAGCCCCCGAGCTCCCCTGCAGAGGACAACGGCTACGCCAGCAGCTCCCTCAGCATTGACAGCCCCGACAGCACCTGCAGCACCGCCTGGGACCCTCCCGCCTCTGCCCCCCAAGCCAGGAGCCCCCCCGAGCCAGAGGTGGACGAGCCTGAGCCGGAGAATCTCTTCCCGGCGCTGGTGGAAGCCGTGCAGCACCTCCAGGACAAGGAGCGCTTCAAGGAGCAGGAGAAGGAGAAGCACCACATCCAGCTGGTGATGTACCGGCGCCTGGCCCTGCTGCGCTGGATCCACGGCCTCCAGCAGAAAGTCGTGGACCAGCAGAACCGGTTGCAGGAGAGTTTCGACACCATCCTGGATAATCGCAAGGAGCTCATCCGCTGCATGCAGCAGGGTCCGGCCTGCCTCGCTGCCGCTGCCGCCCCTGGCCCCTGAGGTGCCACCGGCGCTGCCCGGCCCAGCCCTCACCTTCCAGACAGTGTGGCGTTGGCTGGAGGCATCTCCATCCTGTGCCAAGCGCTCACTGGGCCCCTGGGTACCCACCCTACCCTTCCCATCTCTCTCCAACACAGCCACGAGTCCCTGAAGTGTTCATCTCCATTATCCCTCTGCATTGGAATTTGTTTTGTCCTGCACCCTGGTCTGGGGTGGCACTGGGCTGGGTTGACCTCAGGACCTTGGGGTTTGCTGAGCCCAGGGTGAACAGGCTCATCTTTAAATCTAATCTAGTCCTTTGTTGAACCTGGCTGAGCCACACCAGTGCTGGGATGGCTGTGCTGGGGCTGCAGGGCAGTGAAGCTTCTAAACCTCCCTGGGCAAAGCATTTCCAGCATGTGTTTCATCCCCACATCCCACCTGCCCCGGTGTGTCCCTGCAGCCACAGCCCAGCCACTGGTAAACGTTACTTGTTGGTGAGAGTTAGGTGTGCTGGGCTGTGACAGAGAAAAAAAGTCATTCTGAAAAGTGACCTCAGAATGCTGTAAAGTAAATTTAAGTCAAATGATCCAACACCAATATATGTTTTTAATGTCAGTATTAGAGAAGAGTTTATTTAGGTCTATGTGTGTGTGCACATCTGTCTGTTGTGGGCAATGCTCTCAGTGCATGATCCCAAAGCTGCTCATGAACTTGTGGTATTGGTGTTTCTATTAATTTATCGTTTGAGAGCAAAGAATATTTTTTTCTAATCTGCATTTTATCCAGTGAGAGCTGTACACAGAACACAGAGAACAGTTGTCTTAACTAGAGCTGGAAAAGGAGCTGCTGTGTGTGTTTGCTGTGCTTTGCTGTGTATCCATAGGACACGTATTCCATTTAAGTGCTGATGTGGAGGAGCAGCAGTAGGCAGTGAGGGCTCAGCCAAAAGGGTCTGTACTCCCTTTCCTACCCCAATGGCCAAGAAAAGCCAGGCACTAATTCCATTTCTTATCTGCAAAAAGAGGGTGATGAGGAATTCCAGAGCTGCTGTGTCCCCCAGCCAAACTGCTTCCTGCTGCTGGAGGAGCCACTTCACCAGGACTCCAGTGAACAGCACCATCTGGCAGCCTGGTCAGATCCTGGCAACCACCACCCACCAGATGCTCTTGGACTATGGATAAACAACCACGGCCAAGCCCCCCAGTGACCCATGGGCCAGGGGCAGCACCAGCCTCCTCCCACCCCACATGGGGCACAGCCGGGCTCTGCTCCCCCTGGGGCTGCTGCGGGTGGGTGAAGTGAGGAGATCCACAAGAATCCTTTTCCAAAAAGGACATTTTGGTGGCAAAGGGTGTACTCAGCTCAAAGCAGCCTGTGCCAGCACTGGAGGATTCCAGCCGCTTCCCGCAAGGCTCACATTGCCCTTGCCTCCCTCCTGCTCGCTCGCGTCCAGCGCCTGCTGCCTCTGTCATATCCCAGACCTGTGATCGTGGGCATGTTGCACATCTTAATAAAAGCCTCGGAGCTGAAGGAGCTGAGCGCCAGCTGGATTTGTTCCTTTATTTCCCTTCCCAAGCCTGCCAGGCTGGGAGCAGCCGCCCCGTGCTCGCCACATGGGCTGGAGCGTGCGCAGGCGGGACCGTGGGTGAATGGCAGGTCGAGGGCGCAAGTCTTGGCACCTTCCTCCCATCCCTGCATCCTTGGCCATGCTGGCCTGGTGGACTGGCTGCACTGTGCCAGCACTGGCAGGCCATCCAGGCTCGGTTTTTAAAGGTTTTTTAAACACTGGCGTGAGTTGCTCCTGCCGTCTCTCCCATGGCCGCGGGGCAGTGGGGAGAAGGCGCTGGGGTGCAGTGTGAGTGCAGGATTTACCTTCTGCCCCAGGAGAACGTGGCTGGAACCGGGGGAACCAGATTCCTGGCACCCTGCCCCGCAGCCCTGCTCCTGGGGAGGGCTGGGGGCAGCTCCGGATGATGGGGATGGCAGATAACAACACCTGAGTGTTGACCCAAAGGTGACTTTGCCTCGGGCTTCACAGAGATTAACTAGAGATGAAAAACCGAGGCTGTAGGAGCCCTTTGAACCTTCCCTCACCTTTCTTCCCCCCTCCCCCCCTTCCTGCTTCTCCTTTCCAGCCTCTGAGTCTGTGGGAATTCAGGGATGCAATTCAGGGATCCATGTACAGATACGGCAAGGCATGAAGGGCAGAGTGGCCACATTTTTTCATCCTTATCCATGCTCTGCATCCGGGGCTCCTGGGAGGTTTGTCCACGCCCTCGGAGGTTCCATAGGATGTGGGGTGCTCCACTCTGAGCCCATTTCTCACTTCATCCACTTTTCAAGGAGACCACGTTCTGGCAGGTTTGGGGGAACATGAACCTGCCCAGCCCTGCAGCGAGACTGAGAGATTCTCTGTTTATCTTGGTCGAATGCTTTGCACAAATAATTATTTCCAAGGTAAATATTGTGAAAATCCAGATTATTTGCTCAAGAAATGAAAGAATAACTGAGGGAGCACATCAAAGAGGTGGATCTGCTCCGGCTGCAAGACGCTTCCTCCTCTGGTTATTGGGAGCCCGATGCTCCTGCCCCAGGACCTGGCTGGAGATGGCCAGGGCTGATTTGCAAGATCAACTTCAGACAGAGCTTTTCCACCCCCAGCTCCGGTGCCCAAATGAGATTGGGAATTAATTAAAAACCCGACCAATTGCAGGAGGAAAAACAATAAAGACAAAACTCTGCAGGGCTGAGCCCAGGCCAGCTTGGTGGGGCAGGGCCCCACTCTGCCCCTGGCACCCACCCCCCAGGTCACTCTAACCCTACATCCCATGCTCAGCCCTCTCTGGGTGCTATTTGGATGGGATGGGTGCCACAGGCAGTCACTGGCTTGGGACTGGGACAGGGATTTCCCCATCCTCAGGGATTGCCAAGCCCCCGTAAATAAGGGGCTGAATTCTCACCTCACAGAGATTAACTTGGCTCTCAGGGGGGATGCTCTGACCCCAAAGCCCCCCAGGTCGGTGGGAATGCCACCAGCAGGATCTGGATCCAGTTGTTGTGCTGGGCAGAAACCTGGAGCCATGTCAGGGCTCCCCCCGGCATGGGGGGATCTGAGCTATGGACCCCACGGCATCTGTGCTTGAATTCCTGTGCCTGACCGATGGCCCCTCTGCTTTTAAGGCCTCCTCTGAAAGTTTATTGTTACTATTATATCAAATCCCTGTGACACTGGGCCGGTTCTACTGCACAAAGCGAGATTTGGCAAACTTTGCCTTGCTTTGAAAGTTAAAATAATGGCATTAAACCAAAATCAAGTATTTATGAAGCTTTGGAGGGAAATATTTTACCTTGTAATTGGAATCCACTCTAACCCTTTCCAGTATTTTGTGGGCTTAAAAAAAGTCTTTAAAAATAGAATCAAATGATGTGATAACTCATGCAATGAAAGTACAAAAGAAAATTAATCATCTCAGGCCATTATCCAGAGATCCAGACTGGGACACACTTAAAGCATCCCAGGATCCCTTGTTTATTGCGTCTTGGAGACTTGCAGATCCCACGTTTGGTTTGCAGTGGGAAAGGGCGTTCCTTGCTCTCGGCCGGGAGGATGAGCACAGCCAGAGCTGCTCCCCTCACCCCAAACATCACATCCAGGCAGCACCCAGTGTGGTGAGGGGTCCCACCTCCCTGGGCACCCCATGTCCCACCATCACCGTCCCTTCCTCAGGGCATGGAGGAGCAAGGCTGCCCAGAGAGATGAGCTCAGTCCTTATAGGATCCATATGTGCCACCATGCTGGGAGCACCTGCCACGGCCTGGGAGGGCCACGAGGGTGGTGGGGAGCAGGGGGGCTCTGTCCTGATGCTCCAATCTCTCCACGGAGAGATCCTCCTTGTGCATCCAGGCTCCCTTTTCCTGCAGCCCTGGATCAGTGGCACTGACCAGTGGGAACTGAAGGGTTGGAGGTAGATCTGGGAGTTCACGTGTTGCCCTGGGCCTTGGTGCAGCCCTCCTGCTCCAGCAGCATCCACTGGGACAGAACCACCATTCACAGGACTTTTCAGGCTATTCTCACTCCCTGATGTTTTATACTTCATTTTAACTGCCTCACACTGGCAGAAGAAATACAAGCCACCTCCTGCTTGAAACAGAGCAGGGCGCCAATGCCGAGAGCTCAGGGTGGACAAGGCGGGAGGCAGGATTGGGAATACCAGGATCTTGCCACCCCACCTGCACTGCTGAGGTGTCAGGACACATTGCAAGCCCTGCTGCCCTTCCAGGGCATTTCTAAAACCTCAGAATGCATTAAAATCTGGGCATCATCCCAGCTTGATTGCTGCAGCCAGAAACATGCACCTGCAGCACCGCTGCCCATCCACAGCCAGAGCTGGACCACGCTGGGATGTGGCCAGCACAGCCCCGCTCAGTGTGAGCATCCTCTTCACCCTGGCTTGGATGGTTCATATTCCAAGACCTGTTTCCCGCTCGTCCTTTCCAGGGCGTTGGGATGGGCGGACCCGGAGTGCCAGGCTCTGCTGTGGTATCTGATGGAAACACAGTTTGAGCCTCCCTTCTTTAATGATTCCCTTTGAAATGTTGTTGCTTCCGCACATCCCCCTTCGGGGTAGAATATTAAGCAAGAGCAACTCGGCTGGAAATTCAGATTGTTTTTGTGTCTGTTTTCATTTACATTTTAATGACAGGGGAATCGTAGCAATCGAGCTGTTTGCAGCAGGGCCAGGGAATAGGGGAAAAATCACCTGCCACCACCTCACCTTTGCCCCTCATAAACAGCATCAGGAGCTGGGAATCACCAACTTTTGGCATGAAAATGCTCTTTTGCTCTTTCCCTTGCACAGGCAGGTGGGATTTAAGTCAGAAATGGGCTCTTGGGCCCCTTGCAGGGGCTTTGCCCAGGTGCAGCACTGAGATGTGGGTGCAATGGATGCTTTGGTGCTGTGGAAGGGGATGTGGTGTGAAGGAGCAAGCACACAGATGCTGCCCATTTGGGATGGCTGGGTGCTGAGGTCAAGGGTGCTGGTGCTGCTCCAGGAGCTTGCTGCACCTGCAGGAGGAGGGGAAAAGGGGTCCCAGGCATCATCGTCTGCCTTGGACGGAGGTGAGGCAGGATTTTCCCTGGGAGAGCGGAGCCCCATCCCAGGAACCAGCACCTCAGTGCCCAGGAATGAACTCGGTGCCTCACCATCAGCCCGTGGCTCTTCAGATGAGGTATGGGGATCCAGGCCTCCCTCAGAAAACAGCTGGGAGTAAAGATCACTGGAAGAGAGGCAATAAACTCTCGGTTATTCTTCTGCCAGGGAGGCCAATCGAGCTGCAAAGAGTGCCCCAAGGCCAGCCGTACATCATTATTTCCTCGCACGGGTCCCGTGTGATGTAGTGGCTGTCTCGCTGGAGGGAATGCCTTCCCAGTTTTCAGCATCAGCACTGGAATATCTAGAGCCCTGGAAGCATCCGGTTAAATCCCAAAAGCCCCAATGCTGCATTTTATTCTGCCAAGATGATAATAATCTGAGTGCCGCTCTCACGGCCCATCCATGAGTGTTTGATTGAGGGCTAAAAACAAGGGTTCTGCCTGGACAGCCAAGAAACCCCTACACAGCCCCAGGGACTCACTGTGGGGCTGCTGGCTCCTCCTGGCCAAGATGGGGGGACACAATTCCCCAGGGGCTGCTGCACCTTGGGATGGGGCTGGGGGCTGCCAAGGATGGGCTCCAGCTCCACGACATAGGTGGGACTGCAGTGTCACCACTGCCAACCTCTGCAGACAGGAACCCCTGGGGTGCAGACTGGAACCAGGTCCAGCCCAGTGGGAAGCAGTGGCCCCCTGGGATGGCTGAACTGGCCTCCAAGCTCTCTGGACCACTGGAAGTGGACGAAAGTTCAGGTCAGGATGGCAGAGTGAGGCTTCCAGCTTGTTTGTGCTTAGATCCATACTGAAGTGCCTGGCTTGGCTGCATTCACAGACTCTATCTATGTTTTGCATCTTGGAACCTCCATTTTTCTCTGTCCTGCCTTAATTTCTCTGCTCTGGACAGGGCCGGAGGGAGAAGGCAGCTTCCAGCTCCCAGTCACGGATGGAGTCTGCATTTTGCACCAGAGCAAAACAACAAAGAAATGCATTTGGGTTTTTTAAGTCCATAGAGGGCTCAGCTCATTTTGTTTTCCCTTCCCAAAGTCTCCTTCCCCCAAGGCTCCAGCCCTGCCCTGCAAGTGGCACCATCTGTATCTTCATGTTTGAGTGCTGCAGGACGGAGGAGCGGCACCCTGGCACCAGCTGTGCCAGGACCCAAGCGCTGGATCTGATCACCACGCTGGCCCTTTCATCTCCTGACCTGTGGCACACTTGGCTTCTCAAGCCATCCAAAAACTTCCCAGCGTGGGGAGATCCAAGCTGACTTTCTGTCCCCTTTGTTTTCTCCAGGAGGGCAAGAAGGAGGATGTGGAGCCAGCACCAGGGCGCACTCACCCGCAAACCCGCCGGAACCCGAGAGAAATGGAAACTTTTTAAAAATTCATGGAAACCGAGGAATACAAAGCCGAATTAGGAGAGCCAGTAGTGCTGGGCTGAGTCTGTTTGGTGTTGATACTGTGCAGAATTAAGTCAGACTGGTCTTTCTTGTGGCTAGAGGGTAGGAAAAGGGCTCCCAGTGGAGAGGACCCAGCCCGGCGCTGGCGATGCTGAGCGGGGATTGATAACCCGGCGCGGGGGGCCGCGGCTCTGACGGATGCTGCTCCGGGCCCAAAAGCTGCATTTATCCCAGCGATAGCAGCCGAGCCAGAGCTGCAGGCCTTGGGGGCAAAAAAGGCTTAAAAACCCATCCTTCATTCATCAGGCAGCTGAGACAGAGAGGGGGAGGAGGGGGAGACAAAAATGATGGAGAACGAATTAAGAATTGGAGGAAACATGGAGGGGGAGCTGCTATGCACCGGACAAGGGACTCAGCCCCAAAGCCAGGAATGGGCAGGAGCCTGGGTGGGGGGTGCCCAGGAGGGCATGAAGGCGCGAATCCCACCTGAGGTGTCACTTCCCAATCCCCAGATAATACCCCTTTCCAATCCTGGAGCCACCCACCGCAGATGCTGGTGGGTGGGAGGCAGCAATGGGTGCTGAGGTCTGGGGTCCCCTTTCCCAGCATCCCCCACCAGTGGCCTGGCAATGCTGGGTGGCCACTGGGAATTCTGCAGACAGGGGAACAGCAGGAGAAGGTTCATCAGTCACTTCTCATGAGCAAATAACGCAATGTGACAGCGCGAGGCTGCAAGGGGCTGCGAGGGGCTGCGGAGACCCCTGCACTGAGGGAAACCCCCCATGCAGAGAGAATGTTCCCAGCAGTGTGGGCAGGGACCTGCTGGAGCAGGGATCAGCACAAGCAGGCAGCAGAGAGGGAACAGGGGGCTGGAGATGCTCATGGCTGGGACACGCACCACAAAAATCTCTGCCTGCTGTGGGAAGTTTCTGCTCTGCCCTCACTCCCCAGCTCCTTGGGACTCACAGGCAGCTTTCCATGGAAAACTTTCCAAAGGACTTGGTATGGTTGCATGCTGGAAGAAAACCAAGTTTTAAAACCTTGAACAGTTGATGAACCAGCTCTTGTTCCCCAGCCAGCCCCAGTTCTGCACCCGTCGACTGCGGGGCCAGAAGGAGCCATGACACGAATCAAATTTGATGTGTCACCCAGCCCGGGCCAAGAAAACTCACCCAGAACCTTCTCCACCAGCCCCACAGTTTCTGACAGCAGCGTCGCGGCTGGGAAAGCATCTGTCAGCTCTGTGGCAACAAACGAGGCCAAGGGCACTGCAATTAAATTCCCACACTCTCCCAGGTCCAACATGGGGACACCCATGGCAGATCTGAGAGCAGATGTCAAATCCCCCTCTCCACTCATCTTTATGGACACCTAAAGTACATTTGGGAACCTGCCGAAGAGGGAAGAGCCTCTCTGGGTGCTGGGAATGAGCTGTTTGCACCCCATGGGGGTCACCTGGTAGCCATGCTGGTCATCCAGGCCAGAAGCAGAAGTGCCACCACCCAACTTCTCCTCATTGAGGAGGGAGTCTCCTGCCACGTTACTCAGTGGGGTCCAAAGCGCCAGGATTGCACTGTGGAAATAATTCAAATTAGGCATGCGTGTAATTACCGATATTTTATCCAAACAGGAGGAGCTGCAACATCCCTGGGTATCTGGGGAATCATGTCAGTAGATGCAAAGCACAAAACGATGTGGTGGATGGGGGACAGGCTGATGCAGACCCTGCCCAGGGCTGCCTGGTGGGACAGGGGGACAGTAAGGGTCCTGAGGACATGCCACCAGTGTGGGCATCCCAGACAAGCTTCTCCTTTGCCATCCCTCCTGTGACATATCACGGTAGGACAACCATCCAGACAATGGGTATCCATCTCCAAGCATCCCAAATGCTTGGAATGCCAAGCTCCTGTCCCATCCTGCCCATTTGCCAGCTCTTTCCAAACCCTGTCAGAGGAGGCTGCATCCCTACTGGTGCTGCCATGCCAGACCCTGCCCCTTCCTTGTGGGTGAAGGACGAGGCTGTGGCAGCTCCCAGCTGTGGGACCTGGCAGATGGAGAAGTTGGGTCCAGAGACCTCCAGGGATTGTGAGCCACCTGGGGAAGCCAAGCTCCAACCAGCCAAGCTCCTCCAGGCCAGCCCAGGTCTGGTTTAGCTCTGAGATGCCCCGC